>OMKZ01034628.1:0-11134 GCA_900302535.1 Neoniphon sammara | reverse complement strand
TTAAAAAAAAAAAAAAAAAAAAAAAAAAGACAGATTAATGGAAATGTACAATAGAATGACTATCAGAACTACAATATATTCTTTGCAAAGCTATTAAGTGTTAACAAAAAGTCACTCCTAAATTGGTGAAGCTGCTGTTTTGCTGCCATGTGGCTTCAACATGTGTTTCTCTGTTACGTGTCGTCCACAGGAGGCGCTGGACAACCTGATGCTGGAGGGAGACAACATCGTGTCGGCGGCTCGCAGGGCCATCATGCGCCATGACTACTCTGCCGTCCTCACCATCTTCCCCATCCTCAGGCATCTGAAAATGTCCAAGTCTGAGTTTGACTCAACACTCCAAGTATGAATCAGCATAGTAACAGTTCGTCATGTACCCAGCATTATCTCCCAAAGTAGCAACATGAAGCATAAAGTGAATATTTTCATTTTAATATCTTGGTTTGCCTACAGGGAACGGCAGCAAGCACCAAGAACAAACTGCCTACGCTCATCACCTCTATGGAAACTACTGGAGCCAAAGCCCTGGAGGAATTTGCAGACAGTATCAAGGCAAGAATCCCTTCTCTACATCTTCAGCTCTGTCACGATCATAGCAAATTTAATTTATTTACCTTTTTGTCACCCCTGTACTTCCAGTAACACTGAATATTATGGTTACTGTATATTATTGTCCAGCTTTGAACTAATGAATTTTCTCATCTGACCATAGAACGATCCTGATAAGGAGTACAATATGCCTAAGGATGGAACAGTCCACGAACTGACTAGCAACGTAAGCTGATCATTTTCCTCTTACGTCAGGGCTATAGATTTATTTGCGTTTGCTGCAATACAAACTCAACACCCTCCCACAAGGACTTTGCTGTTTGCACCTTTCTGGGGATTGCAGGTGGACTCCTGGGCAACCGCTAATTGTTGAGAGCGGACTATCTTGGTTCAGTAAATAAAGGTGAAGTGATCATTACCCTGACCTCTCTTCCTGCAGGCCATCCTGTTCCTGCAGCAGCTGCTGGACTTCCAGGAGACGGCTGGAGCCATGTTGGCCTCTCAAGGTAGAATCACATCAACATGGCTGGAGTTCGCTCTCTTTTGCATAAACCTCCTGCTCGCCCACCTCGTCCCTTAAGGCACCAGTTCCTAAGATGCTAAGATCAGTAGTTATACCTGTCTATGTTCTAAACTGGCCTATATTACATGCATGGGACTCTAGTGTAGATTTCTCATTGACATCCACATAAGACTCCTGCTTTCATCCTATTTTGTGTGCGTAGTAAATCCAGATGCAAAGATCCATATTGGAAGATATTGATGTAGAGGCAAGATCTTTGGTTCATGGGGTACTGAAGTCTGGGAGAGGGTCCATGTGATCATTGTCCTGTGTTGAGAGACCATTATCACCTGTGGGATTTACTTTCCTACACCCACCCATGTGTCTTAGGACATTTTCTATCCTCTAGCCCCAGCACCCTCTAGATCCACGTTTCATTTTGTTGTCCACTGAAGTGGAAATTTGTTTCTGTAGTAGCTTTCTTCCTCATCCTGCATCTGTGACTTCCTCTTGATGTGTTTGATTTATTCACCTCCTTCACCTCTCTGCCTTTCCCTCTTATCGCCATGCACAGCTTCAAATTGCTTCTCTCTTCCTCCAGAGGGAGCCTCAATGACATCATTTCATTTGCCATATAGAGATGAGCTGTGTATCAGTCCCCAAAACATCAGTTTACATTTGGAATGACTAAAAAAAATATATCTTTAGAATCAATAAGATATCTAATGGATTATAATCAAATAATCCCAATTGTTTAATCAGAAGAGGCTCCCTACTGCTCCCTATTGCTCCCTGCTTGGCTCTCCCTACTTTCATCGTCTGACTTGGGTGTTCGTCCTTTCCAACCGTCAACCCTTCACTGTCTGGCTGCCAATCATTTGCTACTTGGCTTACTCTGCACTAACAAATCTTTTCTAACCTTTTTGCACTTGTGCCTCTCTCTTTCTCTTTCTCTTTTGCCTTGCCTCTGCCCCTTAGTACTGGGGGACACTTACAATATACCTTTAGACCCCCGAGGTAAGCAAAAAGATCACACAGGCCCCTGAGTGCTGATGAGATGAATTCTGAGTGTTTTTATACTGTTTGAGAGTATCTCTTTCCGTGATCATTCATAGAACTACAATTACTGCTAATTAATGCGGAATGACAGAGGACAGGAGCCGGTTACATAATCATGATGTATGATATGCCGTGTATGTGGAGCAGTGAAGTGCAGGTTGAAAGGAAGTGCTTTCAGATGCATCCTACTTGAGCAGTTCCACTTCAATTAACATGATGTCAGAAGAGGATTTTGAGTTAGAAGGGAAATAAATGAAGTCTGATATGAGATCAAATGAACTTCAGGACTGAAAATTGCCTTCATTTTCCAGAGACCAGTTCATCAGCAAGCAGCTACAGCTCAGAGTTCAGCAAAAGGCTCCTCAGCACGTATATATGTAAGTATAAACTTACAATGCCAACCTCCGCTCATCTTCTGCAGGTTTTTTTATTTTTTAATCCAAACTGAAGGATCACTTTGTTCTTTCAGGCAAGGTGTTGGGGAACCTGCAGCTGAATCTTCTTAGCAAATCCAAAGTGTACGAGGATTCAGCTCTGAGTGCCATCTTCCTGCACAACAACTACAACTACATCCTCAAATCCCTGGAGAAGTGGGCACATTTTTCTGTCTCTTACCATCCATGACCTTCAGGCAGCGTCATGGGAATTTACTGTGTAGATAATAGTGTGAAGCGCAATCACTTTTGTCTTTGCAAGAGGACTTCGGTCTTGACGACTGAAATCTTAGTTTTGCAAATGCATTGGTTCACTTCGAACTGACTGATTATAAGAACAGCAAATAAGCTGCTAAGACAAAAAATAAGTTAAAACAGTATGTTAAATTCTTGTGAGCTGTTTTTAGGTTCTACAGACAATCCCAGTGTTGGTATGCCCCCCCAAAAGTAATAATCCCCTATATACACATACATATGTTCGTGACCCAAGCTGCACCATGGCTTACGATTACCTCCTTTGAGTGTCTCTGCTGGTCATTCTATCAAAATGTCACAGCATGAAGAGTAGATGAGTACTTTTTGAAAGCTTGAAGGCCTTCATTACCCTGAAATCATATCACAATATGTCAGTAAATTGCATGCACCTTGGACATAAATTTCTTCTTTTAGTGTTCCAAGACCTTCAGCCAGAGAGTTCAGCTTTCTCTGGACTCTCTAATGAAGGCTGAGCTCACTGCAGTTTTGTCTTTTGCTCTTAATTTTTAAATTCACGACTTCTTGCAGGCCTGGAAGATTTCACATGAATTGAATTTTTGGCAAGTTATTAGCTAAGGCCACAGCCCCTCTTTGAAATTATGCTGATAGGACAGTATTTTTACTTGTATGCATCCCGCACATAGACTCTTGAATTCAATATTAACCTCAAATCTCTTAACCTGTGATTGTCTTCAGGTCAGACCTGATCCAGCTGGTAACTGTGACCCAGAAGAAAGCTGAGAGTTCCTACAGAGAGCTTATTGAGCAGCAGATCCAAATGTACCAGCGCAGGTAAATTTGATCGAGTCAAACGTCAAAAGTATCTTTGACATCATCGCCGTTCACCAAGTACTTTGACCTGATACATTGCGGGGTTTTTTTTTAGCTGGTTAAAGGTCACCGAGCACCTGACAGACAGGAACATGCCCGTCTTCCAGCCTGGCACAAAGGTCAGAATGAAGGGGGTGGATCCTTTCTTTTGTCTCACGCCACTTGCCATGAATAAATGTCTGTCCTTTGTATGAATTTCCTAATTATAGTCTTGCCCTCTTCCAGCTGAAAGACAAAGAGCGGCAAGTGATCAAAGACAAATTCAAGGTAGGGTGAAAATCACTTTGGTGGCATGAACAAAACAACAAACGCGCTCACAACCTTTGACAGCAACGATCACTGTCCTTATTGACTCTCAGGGCTTCAACGACGGGTTGGAGGAGCTGTGTAAGATCCAGAAGGTGTGGGCCATTCCCGACAAGGAGCAGCGCGACTTCATCCGCCAGGCCCAGAAGAAAGTGGTGTCCGACGCTTACAGGGCGTTCCTACAGAGGTGAGAGTGACGATGGTAGAATTCCTAGTGTTATGGAAAAAGTTGTCGGTGGAAGTCAGCGATTGTGGAAATTGTATTTTCTATTTTAAGTTTTGTTTTTGTTTTTCCTTCTGATGAGCTATTCAACAAAAAAAGACAAGACAAATAAGAGATAAAAAAACAGACAAGACAACACAGACACTGACAAAAACTTGTAAAACCTGTAAATATTATGGTAAAAAAAAAAGCGGGTAAATTATAACAAAACTGATTGCTATAAATTAGTCCTAAAACAATCAGTTGATTAATCAATTGATTGATCAGTAGATAATTAAGCGATTATAATTATGGCAATCTGTTACTTGTTTTAGTCATTAACCAAGAAAAAAAATCCTTTTGCTAGTTACAGCTTCACGATCATGAAAATGCAAAAATTTGCTTACTTTGTTTTTCTTTCTTATTTCTTATTTTGTATGAATGCAATCTGTAGGTGTGCCAACATCTCATTCACCAAGAACCCTGAAAAGTATCACAAGTATCGACCGGAGCAAGTGGAAGAGATGATCGAAAGGTTGTTTGACACCTCTGCCTGAGCTGCACTCCACAAAGCCTGAATTATGTCCCCGGCCCAAATGGAAACACATCTCACCACGTACAAAACCCAAGGCCCCGGCCTCCTGTAACAACTGAGCTACGCCCCTTCAGCCTCCCCTCACACTACCATTACCCTTGTTGTGTTTGATGAATGTTCAGTTTTGTACAAAGATATATTTATATGTAATTTACCCGTTCCAGCTTAGCATCCAGAACCAATAAAGGGAACTCTGTGAATTACCTCCAGTTTGTTTTATTTGTTGTACAGTAATACAGTTACACAACAGCGCAGGGCAGAGCAGATAATTAGCTGGAGCGATGGTTCACCGACAGCAAGAAAAATGATAGAGAGTGCATTGTGGCTCTGCTGTCATTTGATTCTCGTCAGTATCTAGCAATTTTCACGAAATTCATGTTTTCAGATTGGACCCATTAGTGGTTGTTACAACACAGAAGTGTTTCTTTGAACAAATAACTCGGTCAGCTTCTGGGAAAGCTGTTGTTTTCTGTCCGCCTGTGCAGAAAAGGTGTTCATCAGTAACAGCAGAAAAGTCGGGGATCATCCTGGTGTGAAGAAAACTCAAATATCATCAAGCTCCTCAATCCTTTATTGAACAAGAGGATGTCTTCAACAGATGGAGCTTTATTTTTATTTATTTATTTATTTATTTTTGGTGAAGGAGCACACTTGAGCTCCAATGCTAAAAACTGATTTGAGCAGATGAAGTGTGGGTTTGTTTATCGCTAAGCTTGTTACTGAACACGATGATCCAGACTGCATTTGACTTGCACTTAAATACTTAACCATCGTTTGTTCATAGGCAGTTTAGGCCTGGAGCTTTCCATGGTAAGGAATAAGCTCATTTTCCCAGTCAAAGTTGGTGTTGAATTTATGCTGGTCAAATGGGGAATTGACACAACAAAGCTAAGACGAGAGTGTTGACCTTGGAGTCAATGAAATAATATCAAGTAAATATACACTGAATGTTAAGAACCTTAAATTTGAATAATTTGAATTAGCTGCAGGCGGTTGGAGCACTGTGTTTATAAAGCCTTGTGTAAACACCCACAGTGCCTCATGTAAATTTTTAACCCCGGAATAGGGGAATTTGCCTCACTTGTGCAAATTGTTAAAATAAGACAAAGATGCTTGGGTTCTCTGATTCTGTCTCAGGCAGTTGCCCACAGTAAATAGCGATAATATCTAAAAAATAGGATATCAAAACATTACTTATTTTGTCACATGCTGACCTTATAATCTGAGGTACTAGGCTATCTGTGGTAAAAAAAAAAAAAAAAAAGGGGGGGTCTTGGCTTATCAAAACAACTTTAAAAAATTGGAAATTGTTCACATACAAATTATAATGAAATGACTATTTGCTATTAAGTAAGGGATGACTTCCTTATGTCAATAATTAATGACTGTCCACTGAAATCTGTCATCTGAATGAGGTGTTGCACCATAGACTTGTGTCAGCCATTACTAATATGTGCACAACTTTCAAAGCGGTAGGCCAGTCACTGAGTGATCTAGACTATAATTACATAATACAGAGCTTCAAATGACTTCATTTTCTCTGAAGACATTTGTTAATGTGAAGAATCAATGCTAAAAACGGTTTGTCAGATTTGGTAGTTTGGACTTGGACTCAATGATTCTTAGTTTTTCTCCAGAGGTTGATTAATGAAGAACTCTTAAAGGTGCAATAAATAAGACTTTTCTGTCCCATGGCACAATATCTGCAGACGGCTGTTGATCAATACGAATGACTCAACAATTACTTCACCAGCTGCCGAGATTTCTGGCTTTTTAAACTCACTTTCCAATTTTTAAGTTAAACTCTTACTTAATGCCCCCTCAACTGGAATCCAGATGCTTCACTGCCCGTTTGATCGATGCCACAACCTCTCTGCTGAGCTGAGATCCTCTCATCAGCAATCATCCTCTGACCCGCTATCAGACCCAAAGATCCTCAACCTGAAACTGAAATGAGACTGGGGATTTGTCTCTAGACCACCACACGCTGTTGCTATCAACAATGCACGACACTGAAAACACAGCTCTCACCCTCTACGCCTGAGTTGCATCTCGGCCATTCTGAAGGGTGAAGTGTGCCTTGCAATATCCCATCACATGCATCTTTGGGATTTAGAGGGAAAGATGGCCCTCTCAAGAGGTTGACATTGTCTGGTTTCCTTGGAGACAAATGGAGCTGACAAACCTTAACCACAGCAAATCCTGCAGCTGCCGCACAATTCAATAACATGTTAATATTGTTAAGTAGGTCGTTGCTGTTTTACGTAACAAAGTTGTTTTATGTAACACTTCAGGACGAGAAAGTCGCTAAAACACAGTTGATGCAGCAATGTTTGTGGAGTGCCCCGAAGGCTAATTGTTAAAAAACTATGGGGTTTGTCTCTGCAGGGTTTAATAGGTTACTTGTGTTGTCGTTATTCAATATAATTATACTGGCCTCTGCAAAATGAATGGCTATGGAGGAAGTTACATCAATGACACTTCAAAAGCCTGTTTTGTTGGTACTTGTGAAACTGAAGAGGACAACAAGCAATTAATCTGAACATAACTGCTGTTGGAAATGCAAATGGATGCAAACAGTCTTACATACACATATAGTATGACTGCAGATGCTTATGTGATGCTTATATCTGCATCACATTGCCTGATGATGTGATTTTTACCTACATTCTGTTTTGTTTTTGCATCTCTTTTAGTGTGTAGCGGTATAGATATGTCTCCTCTGCCTGAGGGTCTGTCAGTCCTCACTTCATCCACAATGAAATGGATAAATTCATGTAAAGTTATTCAGAAAACTGTCCTTGGCATGGACTCATCAGCTGTGAATGGAGAAGCTACAATGGGGCTTGTAACGCTTGTTGAAATTTCTGGTGCCAACTTGGACTGTTCTCTCATCGGACAAATTGTGCTTCTGTCAAGCCCCTCAACAATGCTAAGATTAGAAGTATGCATATTCAGCAGCAGACTTCAGTGCTTATATCTGAAGAAAATGGCAAGGTCATTATGTGATGTCATGTAAGAGGTTGCCACTTGAATGCCAATGAATGTCACAAAAAACAAACTGGTGGCAGCCTCAAAGTGTTGTGAAAACTCTACCTTTTTTATTTGAGGGGTCACACAGGACACATTGGAGTTCAGGACATCACTTGTAGCAGGGACTGATATGATTGTTGTCACACGGTCAGATGGATTTATTATTTTAAGAACACTTTAAACACTGCATACACAACAAAGTAGTCTGCATGCATACACAGTAATCTTCACATCTAAAAAAAATGAGGATTTTTTTCCGTATTTATCACAATATAGCAATATATTAGTGTTGTTTTCACTGAAATAATGGCAATAGCTCCACTTTATAGCCAATCCCACAAAATCTGTCAACAGATCACGATTCACTCGAGCGACGCTGAAGCCCCACAGTCCATATGGCCCTCTAAATGAGCATGCAACACTTACAAGATCATACAGCACAGGGCTGCAGTAGCCGAAAGCAAAAGATAATAGGCTTGTTGAAACATATGCACCAGAGAATGTGTTTTTAACACAACATAAGTGTATGAGGAAGTAATTAAAAACTACATTGTTTCACCATAGCAAGTTGCATAACATTCAGATGACTAATTTTTGGTCCAATACCACCCACAGATTCAGGCAGTTTCCAACCAAACACCACCGACCCTTGATACTGTAAGACTCCTTATGGGCTTTTCCAGTTAAAACTGAATTCATGTTCAATCTTAGCAAGCAAGCAAATAATGCAACCCAAAATATATTACTATTGTGTTTCATTGAGATGATTACACAGAAATCAGGATGATACACATGAGCATTATTCTTTTTGCAAGGCACAAGGTGCACATATTCTGCCATTTAAGCCTGTATTTGTTTGATTTCCAGGAAAGGTACTTAAGAATCTGGCCACCCATAAGTCAATGTCACAGTATTTGCTGAAGCATGTACTGTACATCTTGATAAGCCGTGGTGTCTAGGGCACAGAGCAAATAGTGACCACGTGTGCATAATCTGGGTATTATTTTGGCACAAGCACATTAAAAAAGCAAGAATTTAACACAACTCAATGCATTGTTAATCTCTCTACAAAAGCATAAAGCTAGTCTTTCTTCTGAGCCTCCATCATTGGCCAGTGTTACCCTGTTATGATTGTAATCCCTTAATGATTGGTAAAATTCACAGGTTAGATATACATCAAAGGCATTAGCCCAGCTCTGATGTTATATTATATCTAAAGACAAGATTTCAGTAGGTCTATCTATGTTGTGCCAAAGTTCGTGGTTAATACTGTTCAGTTGGCTCTTCTTCTCACAGCAGTCTTTACCTGATCTGGCCCAGAACTGAGCATGCTGGCCTTAATTGGACATCTCCATACTGCTGACAGTGTTGGCCACCTGGATGACGTGCACCTTGTTGACCACCCTCTTCCTCAGCGCACAGCCAAACACCTTCTTGAAGCCCTTGCGGAAGTGCTTGGAGACGAGCGCGTAGACGATGGGGTTGAGGCAGGAGTTGGTGTAAGCCACCAGGTGGGAGAGGATGCGGAGGACGTAGGTGGTGTGGTTGAGGGGGAAGTGTCCGAACCACATGACCAGGATGACCAGGTGATGGGGAAGCCAGCAGAGGCAGAAGAGAGCAGCCACAATGATGATCATCTTAGTGACCTTTCGCTTGGCCCGCCTCGACTCGGACATGTCCTTCACGGGGTCGACGGTGGTCCACAGGTAGCAGATGGTGCGAGCGTAGGTCAGGCTGAGCACCAGGACGGGGATGAGGTACCCAAAGACGAAGGTGCACACGTCCATTACCATGCGCGGCTTGGACTCCCAGGCAGGGATACACACCACAGTGCCGCCCAGGTCCATTTGTCTGTAGTAGCTGAGATACGGCCCAGAAAATACCAGGGCCAAACTCCACACCAGGCAGATGGAGGTCATGGCATTTTTGGGGGTTCTCATCTCCCTGGAGTGCAGTGGGTAGCAAATGGCAAAATACCTGTATAAACACAAGGGGGATGTTCAGACAGATGCTCATCCCTGGTGTGTAACATCAGTCATCTTCCAAAGTAAACAGAAATGGGGAAACAAAGTAAAGATTTATTTTTTTGGATTAGGAAAATTTATGTCAAGTTTTACATAGTTCAAAATGTCTATGGCCTGTCACCATCCACACTCCATAATGAATGCTGTATACAGAGATCTGCACTGCACTGTTGTGTGAGATGAATGATTGATCTTGTCTAAGCCTGCTTTAAAATTTAACTCTTTGACTCACCTGTCTAAGCTTGATAATGTGTGTATTTGGTAGGTGGTTGACCTAAATAAATATATTATGCATGCTTTTAATCAAATCAGCCCTGGGTCAAGGTCAGAGGAGCAAGGTCGGTAAAAGTTAGCATAGTTAACCATATAGGAAAAGCAGAAACAGCAGCACTATCAGGTTAGCACTATTTTTATTTGGTTACAACTGCGTTAAGAGCAGGTGAACAACACACAGTCAAGACCATTGATTAAATGCGATAGCCCCCTACTGTGATCCTGTAACTGCCCTTAATTATGTGAAATCTCAACAACGCCCTTGTAGGTGATATAAAGTGCTGCCAATGTAATAGAAACCTCACAGAACTATGAACTAGTGTGAAATCATTTGGCAGAAGCTTAAAATCAACATGACCAATAGTAAACATGTCTAAGTTTTAACTCCTTCATAGTCATTATATGTGGTGATATGTGTGGTTCTTGATTGTTGCAGGCTACCTGTTAGGTTTTCCATTTGCAAAAATTAGTTTTTTTTAAACATCACTGGAAACGCACCTGTCCAAGGAAACAGCTGCCAGGGTAAAGATGCTGGCGTACATGGTGAGGAAAATGCTGAAGTGGACCACTTTGCAAAGCACAGGACCGAACACCCACTCATCCATGGTGTAGATGGTCGCTTGAAAGGGCACACAGAAGACAATGAAACACAGATCTGCAACAGCGAGGCTGAGGATGAATAAGTGCGTCGTCTTGCTGTTCATCTGCCCGTTGCGAAAGAGAACGGCGAGGACCAGAGAGTTTCCCACGGTGCCGACCAAGAAAATGACTGAAAACACCACAGAAATGACCACTGACTCCGGTTTCCAACAAGAGGAGGTGAGTGAGGAGGTATTCATTTTAATTTGTTTTAATTTTCTGTTTATACGGCGCACTTTTTGTCGAACAAAATTTGCGCCCGGATCTTGGAGACGCGCATCTCCTCTGCGCGCAACTTTTCCATATCCAAACGCAGCGCAACACCAGCTGGAGCAGTAGTCAATGTCATTTGAGCAATTATGAATGTAATATATGTTGTAGAAATGGAAAAGAGTTCAAAGGAAGAACAATTTGATGGACCAGGGTCCATCG
>OMKZ01034625.1:0-10454 GCA_900302535.1 Neoniphon sammara | reverse complement strand
TAAATAAACTGACACTGAAAATCAGCCATGACAGTCAAGAGGGTCAACTGAACTTAGTGTTTTATTTTATTTCAAAAAATGTCTGACAACAAGAATCATCAGGGTGTGGCTCTGTGACGAGCCACTTTTTCCTTGCTTAGTGACATCTATTGGGGAGAAGTATCTTGTATTAATTATGAAATAGCAGAAATGTAATAAATTGTATTTTACACATGTAAATTTTAATTTTCATTTAGTGAAAATTATTTCTATCACAGAATTATATCATATTCTAAAGAGAGTTACAAACCGTGGCATGCAGCAGATCAGGGTTCCTTCTCTGTGATATCACTTCCTGTCACATGATCTTCTTGCACAGTATTAAAAAAATGGCTCCTTGAACAGTGGTTACGCCTTGACACTTCAGGAAGTTGACTTGATCGACATGGTTCTCCAAATTAATTATAATTTTCAGAGCAATGGTGTTCCATTACTTGTATTTACTACAAAATAGCTCTAATGTAAGATTATGCAAAGCTAGTCGATAGAGTGTTTTACTGAGCATATCACCTTTTTTAAGCAATTATTTGGTACAAAGTTTTTACGGTTACATTTGGCCATCATCCCCAAAATATTTTCTCAAAATTGATTAAAACCAAAATTTTAGTCTAGGTCCTCAAAAAAAAAAGAAAAAAAATAAAGAATGTATGCAAGTAGTTTGTAAACTCATTTTCAAATTTTAGCCATTTTAAATTTAAGTAAACCATATGAACATAAAAAAATATACATCACATCATTGACGTGGCACATGCCCTGTACCAGCACTTGTGATTGCTATGATCATGTTGTGATAATGAGTGTAGGTTGCTGCAACAGTCCAAAAGTTTTTTGTTTTTTTTGTTTTTTTGGTGATCTTTTCTCACAGTTTGTGTCTTGTTGATAACTGTAAATCAATAGTAAATCTTTGTGGTCATGTTCATAAAATGGCTGTATCTTGCTGCAAATAGCCGTTTGCAAAATAGTGTTAATTTGCCAGTAGCCACTGTTGGCTTGTAGCTGCTGTTTGAACGGTGCAATCATTTGGTGTAGAGACACTGTCTTTACAGATTAGTGTGAAAAATGATCAGCATTCCAAACACCTTTCCAAACACACTGGCACTTGTTAAGATCACTGGATTGTGTGGTGCCATGTAGACAGGTCATAGCCTGCCATGCTATAAAACAGACAGATCCTAACACATAAATTAGTATTATGGGGAGGGAATTATATCTTCAACTCTAGTACAGGTAGAGTGATAAGCCATGAAGTCAGCGTTTGTACACTGTAACCACCAGCGTCTCCAACAGTAGGAAATATGCAAGGTCGTATCCATATAAGGAAATGGGGCTCACCGGTCCACGACCAGCAGTGGTTGTATGTGGTAGGAAGAGGCTGGATGAAGATGAATCAAGGTTTGACAGAAGAGGGAGGCTATGGCTGGTTAGTAAAATAACGGCCCTGAGAATCTGGTTCAGTAACTAACAATTAAAATCCACCTGCACACAGAGCTCAGCCATATCAACACAACAACAGCTTGACTTTTGGCCAAACTGTCAACACCACATGACATAAGTTATTTTGGTGTTTAGCTCAACTACTATCAGGCCTTTATGGTTTGGATTTTATCTGACCAGTTAGGCACCCTGGCATTTTGACCATGGTCACTGTGTTTTATATAGGGCAGTTAGGTGATTGCCAACTCAGATGGTTGAGTTGAATGAGGAATTACTCTTTGTCTGTTTGTGTGTCTGTCTCCCTGTCTCCCATGTTTGTGTGTGTGCGTGCGTGTGTGTGTGAATTTAGCACTCATCACGTGTGGATATAATTATGTATCTAAGTATATAAGGTGTATATACATTTGAAAATGTGACTTTTTTTCCTTTGGCCCTCCATCCACACTAACACACTGTATTCAGCCACCAAAAACATATATTTCAAATATACCCTCCAAAGTGGATAAAATTCAATATTCTGGCCTAGCACTGTAGTGTGTGTGGGGAAAACAGAGAATTTGAAAAACTCTAACATATGATTGTCATTTAATCAGACTCAGGGAGTAGCCAATATCCTAAATGACTTGCATTCATTAGTTACTTTTAAAAAGCATTTCAGCTTCACTGTCTGTCCAGACAAAGAAGTCTGGCTTGCTTTTGTCTGTTTTGTTTCTTGATTTTGACATCCTGTTGCTGCTTCAGCCAAGTTACAGCCGCTGTCTGCTTCCACAAGCTAACAGGCTAAAAGGGGCTAAAGCAGCCATGACAACACCTCTGCAAACAGTAGATATGTCACGTTGCTCATGGGTCAGGGGAATAGCCGTGCCCAGTAGAGGTCATGTTACTCTTTTGTGTCTTGGTATGTGCGTCAGTGTGGACAAGAAACTTTGAAAATAGCCTAGTGTGGACACAAAGACACAAATACGCCTTATAGGCAGTGGCGGTGGCCTTGTGGTCCTAAGAGTCCGTCATCTCTGTAAGTGTCTGTTTCTCTGTAGTGGATGTGCAGCGGCTTGTATCTCTGTCTATACCTCTGACCTCAGGCCTGCGGTGATCCGGTGTCTCCCTCATGTCTGTGGGCCCTGCAGGGTGATGAATTGTGGGATGTTGGCATGTTAGAAGAAACAACTGTGCTGGTATAGGAGGCTGTTGTGGCTTTCACAGTGAACACTGGTGGTTTGCGCTGAGGGATGGGCAAACTATAGGTTTTCCCTCTGCTCAGCTATAGCGCTTGGTTGTTGCACCCAACTCAGTCAAAATCAAAACAAAATGAAGTTGTCCAGTGTGCAAGGTGATTGCATTTACTGCTCTTACATGTACAGGTAATTGAGAAGCAGTGGTTTTGTGTCTTTGTCACACAGAAGCTGATAGAATTTAAAGGTTGGTTTTGTAGGGTTTATGGGAATTACTGAACTGAAAATTGCCTGTCCTAACTGCAGCAGTGTAAAGTGTAGGCACAGAATTGTGCTTTGACCAGGCATGGCTTTGTAGGTGCTCTTACTAGGTGTGCGAACTGTCCTTGGGGGAAAAAAAAAAAAAAAAAAAGATTACAAACTGAAATGGTTGAAATTACATTCTATAATTTAAAAGAAAAGATTTTACACTGACTGAAGTTGTATTTGTGCTTTTTACCACATGCAAAACACATTCTAATATGTGTAATGTAAGCCCACATGGAACCAGCTTTAGCCCACGCAAAGCATCAGGTGCTTTGATGTCAGCCAACATCAGTAAAACAGGACCAAATTATAAATCCAGGTTTTGGCAAGCACTCCACTTAGTTGTAATGAATGTAATGATGTAATGAATCAATAATTATTCCCAGCTAAAAACTATCATTAAGCAGTTGTGAATTCCTGATGCTGTCTCATTTGTCCTTCTAAATTAATGCTGCAAATTCTTTTAAGGAATAATTTTGCCAAATTCAAACTGCATTATCATGTGACACGTAATTCTTTCACTGACCTCAGTCAGTGCTGCAAACGCCCTGTGCTTTAGTGCTCTATATCCTGACACCAGGTTGACTTTGCCGAACTTTAATGCACGTGGCTGACAGGTATTCAGGCCTCAGAATACCTCAGTTGCTAAGCAACCAATGCAACAGATTCTGTGCATGCAGAGAAAGAAGAGATCAGCTGTTGCCAATTTTCAGTTAAGAGACCACTGAGCGCTAATGATGTAGATTGAAAACTGATTTTGATTAGCGACCAATTAATCGGAGCATCCATAGCAGAATTACATCTCCATTTTCTCCGACTGTCTGACATATTATTACACCATCATAGAACTCTCTCAGACTGGCTCATTAAATGAGCCTTTGTCGTCATGGTGAATGATAGACATTTTCTGGCTGCTGAGTGACTTTCTGTATGTCTCTTCATTATGAGCTGATGACAGGCAAAGCTGTCTTTTTGTTTAGACCCTTCATCTACTTAAAGAGGCTCTGTCATCCTGTGGTATGCACTTCCAGGGCTGATGTATAGAGTTATGTTTCCATCATACTTAAAGGTTGGACAAGGTGGGTTACAAAATGGTTGGGTGGTGGCTGGATTATGTTATTTGTGCATGTCAAATAAGGTGTATGTCAAAAAAAAGAAAAAAAAAATCTGCTACTGTACATCCCAGTGCTTTTGCCTGTGTCCCCCAAGGCAGTGTGATCACATGCAGGGTTCGACTTTATCCTCTGCAAAAATACAATTATGTAGTTAAGGGTTTGGTACTTTCCTCTGGGACAGGAAGAGTGGGTTGGCTGAGGAGAGTGAGAGAGAGAGCGGGGGAGATGGACACTGGCTTGGAGGGAGGCAGAAACAGAGAAAATGAGCAAAGGAGAGATGAGGTGGGAGCAGCTTGATTGGGGATTGACCACATAGTTTGCATTTTTTTTTTAATCTGAGTCAAAACCCACATCTTCTCTTCAAAAATTATTCACAGATCTTGTTCCAGACTGCTGTGTGTATTTGTGTTTCAGCTGTAATAAAGGGTGCTTGTGTTTTATTTATTTTTTTGACCAGCAAAAACAAGCTACTAGGTATTTTTGTGTTGCAAACTAATGCTTTTGTAATTGCGCTCTGTAATTTATATCAGACAGATGCCTTGTAAGTGAAAGATAATCATCACTTTGAATGTTCCATAGTCTCAAATACTCTCCAAGGGCTTCCCTAGCTGGCTTTTTGTCTGCCTGACCACAGAATAATACAGACAACATGCAATCGGACCCTAGCTGATGAGGAGGAAGTTTTCCCCCAATCAGTCTACTACACTGTAGAAGAACACGTGCAGCTGAAGCCGTGTTAAATGGAGACCTCTGTTCAGGCTTCTTTAATTGATCTCCGCTGCACGTGAGCCCATGTGTAATGGTATCCAGCTGGAGGTTGTTGCAGGGCTGCGGAGAAAGTGCAAACACTCCTCGCCCTGCCCATCCACCACTTTCTAGCGGCCCTTTCACTCTCAGATGGATGGGACTGTTGAAAGCTGTTTGGGGGGTTTTCTCTGAACAGATTGTGTGTGGTCCTTGCAGCCGAGCACTAGGACGGCTCTACTTGTGTGGGTGTAGGTGTGTTGCTTGCTTGTGTTGACCGTTACCTCTCTCACCCCAAATGCACTGTTACCAGAACACAAAATGTGTGCTGTGGAACACCATGGAATGCTTGCCTTTTGTCTTTATTCTTAAAGGCCTATGCCATAAAATCCTTTTATTGTCCTCCTCTGTTTAGTCTGCATCCCCCTTCATTTTAGTGTTTGTCATCCTCTAAAACAACCTGTCAGGCCCTAACCTTATGCCAGTGTCCCTATAGTCCTGGCCCAGGATCCTTTTGTTTACAGACCTTTGCTTGGGCAAGGCTAGATGCTAACGTGTGTCATTGTGAAGCGCTTGCATCTGGCTGCAGGAACAGCTGTTTGTTCTGGGTGGTTTTGGCCTGCAAGGGTGCGGTCCAGGGTCAAACCCTGCGTCGCACTGTGCTGACCTAGTGTGCTTCTGTGGTGGCCTATCTACAGCTGGGACGAACGGCCTGAAAGTGTGCTAATTGTACGGTTGTGGCCAGAGGGAGGCAGCGGTAGATTTAGTATTGTAGAGAGATGGATGGAAGGATGGGCTTTACTGCAGCTATAACCCATTATCATGGTGATCTATAAATGGGCAGAGCTCTGTTTAGTATACCGAAAATGAACAACAAAAATCTTCCCTGAACCACAACAGTGAATTGTCCCACTGGGTAACTAGTGCTCCTGAGTCAGCACCAGAAAGAATAGTGGGAAAGGTCAAAAAATGGCCATAATTAGGGCTTTTGTGATATGCAGACATGCTGTGCTGTCAGTGTCATGCTGTGCTTTGATATAAATATGATATATAGTTATGCTGCATAAACAATATGCATTAGAGGTTGTAAATTTAACAGTGTGAGACAAATATGAGTCTTCAAACTTTTTTTTCTAAAAAGCTAACATCCTTTTCTCTCTGTGTCTCTCTTTTTTTCTCCCTATAGAACCAGTGGACCTCTTGAAGATTTTAGATTTTAACAGTTTACCTGAGGGAGTTACAAAAACAACAGGTTTCTGCTCACATAGGAAGTCAACGAATGGACCCGATGTGGCCTACAGAGTATCCAAAGACGCCCACCTCAGTGCCCCCACCAGACAGCTGTATCCAAGTGAGTATGCTGAATAAACTGGACCTCTCTGGACACTTGAACACTATATTTATTTTTCACGTTTTTGTCTTTCACTTTCCTGTACTCAAACCTTAACCCTTACAGGAATACTCCAAAGTAGTCCAACCCAGACTGAGACAAGATGTTCGACACCATTTTCACCTCTGTATGTCTACTAGTTCGGTTCTGATGGTTAGCATTTCATGCTAGCTTAGCATAAAGACTTGAAGTCCACAGGTGTCATTAGCCTAGCTCCGTCAAAGTGAAAAAAATAAGTCTTACAGCAACTCTGAAGCTGTCTTATGCACACAGTGTATCGTGTGCTACACAGGAATGAGCTACACTCTTGGAATTTTTTTTTTAGGCAAGAGTTGTTTTAGGAGAACTTCTCCTAAAACAACCTTTGCTTAAAAAAAAAAAACATTCCAAGATATGTATTTCAAATGCACATGATACACTGTGTAAATAAGGCAGCTTCAGAGTTGCTGTGAGGTTTATTTTTCGCTTTGACAGAGCTAGGCTAATGACAACTGCAGACTCAAGTCTTTAGGCTAAGCTAACAGGAAATGCTAACCATAGGAACCGAACCGGTGGACGTACAGATGTGAAAATGGTATTGAACATCTTGTCAGTCTGGGTAAGTTCGAAAAAGGGTATTTTACCCCAAACACTGGAGTATTCCTGTAAACTCACTGAGAGCCACTTTGTCTGCGTCTACTGTCTTGGTTTTATGATATACTCTCAGAGGTGTAGCGGCATGTCCAGGATTCTTCTTAGCTGTGTTACAGGTTGTTTTTGTAACCTACGGGTCCTGACTTCTGGTCAACTCCATGAACTTTCACCCCATGTCATAGTAAATGGGCATGTAATGTTTTAACATTGCTGGGAGGTAAAATGTCTGTCCCATTTGGCCTTTTCCTTTCCCATTCTTCCAGAGGGCTATTTTATTGGCTATGACTTCAGCATTGATGTCACTTTGGTAATAGAGGGTGCAGCCTATATTACTAACTGTAGACACCCTTCTCTCCTCTATGAACATGTTTCCCCCTACACTTATTTAAGCACATATTACATGCATACATCTCTCATGGACCTGCAAAAGAGAAAGAGTGAGAGAGAGAGAAAGAGAGAGAAATAAAAGAGCAGAGAGAGACATCTTGCTCATCTGGACACTTTTGGATTGTTTAGTGGCTGAGCTCATCCTGCTTCTCATTCAAACACATTTGAAAAGTTGAGGGGAAACAAAGAAAGAAACTCCCAAGCATGCTTTTTTTTTTTTTTTTTTTTTTTTAAATCTCCCATTGCAGTTCCATGAGAAATCTGGCCCAGTAATATGATGGAGGAGGAGCTGGAGGAGGATGGAAAAACAGAGAAAAAGGGGGGTGAAGGGGAGGGAAGTCTGGGGTTCCACTTTTTCCTTGTTCTATTGTGCTGACGTGGCTCTGGGTTACTGCTCTGTAGTGCACAGAGCAGTGCTTTCCTCTCCCTCATCTCCCTCTCAATAATCTTTCCTCACTCTTCTTCCTCCCACTCTCTTTATTTTCCCTTGCTTCATAATTTATCCTTCTATCATTTCAGCTAGACTGCTGCTGCGTCCATGCACTGTTTACTCCTTTTTTGCTTTATCGTTGCCTCACATCTGTCTGGCTTTAGATTGCTTTGAGAGGGACATGCTAAGCACTTTTTTTTCTCTCTGCGCTGCCTTATTTATTTATTCACAGCGCAGAAATTCACCATAATTTGGTGACCCAGACAGTCAATTTCAGTGGAATTTGTTTCCCTGCAGCTGGTAGAATCCAAAATACAATAATTAGATAAAGCAGTAAGAAAAGCAAAAGAGCATGTGACATTGTTGCAGAGAAATAGGAGAGTGGGAGAAATAATAACCTCTCTTGTGAGTTAAGCTGACACAAAATTCAGATTTGTTGACAGTCCTGTCATATATCTCTCACCCATCCTGGGCCGCACTGGCCTTGGTGGACTTTTGATCCACTTCTTGGTCCTTCTAATGGGCTTAAGGCAGATCCACAGGGCTTCTGTAGCCTGCGTGTCCTCTCATGCACTCCAATCACCCATGTATTGTTGACTTTGAACTCCTGAGAGCAGAGCCAACATGAGGCTCTGTTTAGATACACATAATATAATTGCACATATACTGCTCTAGATCATCCAAAATAACAGTCTTCATAATGCAAAACAACATGGAGGCCTTCATAACAGGAACCGCATAGCCCCAGTGTACAAACACAATAACTATCTGTCTGTGGCTTGAAGACCTTAAAAACTAGTAGCAGTGTCTGTAATGTGGTTCCCTAATTGGCTGCACTCTCTCACTTTGACATTAAATGTACAGCTAATATCTTCCAGAAGCCAGCTAAACTTGTGAGATCATTCTACCCACTTCTCCTTTTTTCTAGTAAGTAAGGTTACTACTGAGTTATGACTTTTTTCCAAAGCCTGGAGGCTAAACTATCAGGACAATATTCTGCTCCATACATGCATAAAATTCCTGTGAGCACACACATACTATCTAGGTACTCTTTATTATAACCTTGATAATAAACCATTCTAATTCTGATTGGAAACAAGTTGGCCCATGACCCCATAACCACAGACAGGCTGTGATGATGTGTTGGAAAAGAGCAAGCGCAGACATGCAATCATTAGGCAAACATGTGGAAGGGATGATTCATTTGAAACTTCTGAGGAGCTGAAAACAGAGGAGTCCTTATGGTTGGTTCCTCCTCACTTTCATGGATGGATGAGGACTGGAGAACTAGGTCAGTGAAGCAGTTGGCTTCAGCATTTAGACCACACAGTTTCTCGAGTCGCACCGGTCCTCACCGTTACGGTGACACTGTGACTTTTTCCTCTATCTAAATTAATCTCTGAGAAAACGGCGTGTATGTGCACACATGTATTTGTCACAGTGTCCGCACAGCTATTCTTCCAGCAGCCACAAAACTCTGGCTGCAGGTCTGACAGGGAAGTCGTGTAGAAACTTTCGCTCACCCTTGCCTATTCTGTTTGCCATAATGGCCGAGCGCCAACATCAACACTAACAGCAAGGAAAGAATGATGCAGCCACTCTCACGTTTTCCCTCCTTCCCTGAATGGGGGTGAGCTTTGAGTTGGCAGCCTTACACATCATCTGGACTGTTATGGCTAGATGGTGCTGTTCACTCATTGCAGTCAGCCACAGCTGGATTTCAAAAGGCTGTGGTGAAATCACAAGCTGTAGAAAGCAGTAATACTGCCATGCATGCAAAAAATGGCTCAGGAGTGACAGATATTCTGTTTGCTCATACCTAACCAACTTTGACACACTTTTCCTACCTTTGCATTATAACCACTTACATACAGGATCACATGTATCATTCATATCTGTCTTCCCCTTTGTCACTGAATGTGTCTCTTTTTCTTTGCCTTTGCCTTCCTGCTCACCCACAAGCAGGTAGTCATAGCATCACTGCGCAATCCCATAGGAATGCTATTTGTCTCATGCAGAAGAGGGGGATTTGGACGCAGTGATGACTGAATGACCAATTATATCACAGAAGGCTTTCTAACCCCCATTTACCTGGATGCATGCACACTGACAGATGGCACAGAGGATCAGTCGAAGCGCTGGCATGACTCCTGCCCTCCTTCCTGGCTTGGGGAAGTTTTATTAGGATTCTGTAATGTTTGTTGGATGCGGAGGAACGAGTGAGGAGCAGATGTCAGGAGTTAGACAGAGAGGTATGCCAGCACAGCGAAAGTGGAGACAGGGTGGCAAACCACTCTCTCTCTACCCCCTTTAACCAGTAACTGAAGCCCAGGGCGATTAACTCTAATAGTTCTCCCACAGAGCGGTCCAAGGAAAAACAGAATAGTGCCTGTGGAGTTAGCCATACCATACTTTGAGGATGAAAACTTTTGATTTGAGTCACTGTGCTGTATGTGCCAGTTGTGACTCAGTTATGATCAAAATAAAAGGTCACTCTTATTGGTTATCTAAGTGGGAGGAAAATTGGCTGTTTTGGATGTCTGGCGTTGTCTTTGGGTCCTTGGCTTTCCCAGGCTTTTTTTTTTATTTTTGGTTTGACAGTGATGGTGGTGTTGCCAGTGAAAACTCCAGTACCACTGGCACTGCAGCCGTTTCATTCCCACTGTGTCCACACTCACACACACACACACAGGCACACACACACACACACACACACAGTCGAAATGAGGAATGAGGTATCTCTCATCTGGTGCCCCAGAGTAGTACTTTGAGAGACACATTCCAGAGAAATCCGAGATCCTCTG
>OMKZ01034624.1:18083-28400 GCA_900302535.1 Neoniphon sammara | reverse complement strand
AGGCTGTGGAGGCATGCTGGGCTGCGCTGTGAACCTGGAGAGAATGCGCTCAGTCATAGTGTGTTTGAGTAAGCAGACTCCTGCTCTCTAATGGACATGGACAGAAAAAGGACACATCACACATACTGGATGTTCAGTATGTGCATTTAAGTGCATATAGTATTCCCATGAATAGTTTCTGTGCCAGCCATGCTGATTATAATCAAACTCATTATAAGCTGACTGTATGCGTATTATAACCTGATCTGAAGAATCTCTTTTTATTTAAATGAGCAGAATATTCCAAATATCAGTATGGAAATAAGACTAAGAGGGACCGCAAAAAAAGTTTCTTTTAAACTTTTTGGAGCGTCAAACCAAATGCACTCTCCAAAAAACTTTTCAGGCTGTGGTGCTGGGTGTAAGTCCCCTTAATTATCTTGGAGCGGAAAATCAAAATGCTCCCACACTCAAAAAATTTAACTCTGCACCTTTGCTATATCGACTTTTCGATCATCTGACCTTTCTCAGTCGATTGGATGACTGAAATATCAAGTTTAATTTTGTGAGTGCGATAGTGTTTCGATAGTATTTTGATTTTCTTTTTCAATATTACCCTTTTCCAGCTACAATTTTTGGGCTTCTAATGATTGTGATGCAGTATGAGCATATGCTGAGCAATATGAGTACTGTACATGTATATAAATATGAGTATTGATGTGAATATACGGTAACTGCAGTCGCTTACAGTGTTATCACCTAAAACACATCATATCCATCACTTAAAGCACTTCATATATAAACCATCCTCAGAGTGATTGTGTGAGATTAGTCACCTCTCCCTCTGCAGTAGCAGTGGTAGAGTAATGCACTAGTTTGGGCTGTTTGGTGGCTGTGATGGCCGAGGCTCAGACTGCTGCTGCACAGATGAAGGACTGCGCCCAGTCTTAAAGTCCGTTCCTGGCTCCAGAGCCCTGGCACATGGCTGGCAAGACAAGCAGATTTAAACCCACATAAAAAGCCAATTCAGCCTTCTTTTCCTTTTTTTTTTTCACCCACATTTATCCAGGCGAAGTTGACGGAGCGTGCATATTCTTTTTCAGGCCTGCTCTGCTTCACACTCAAACAGTCAGACACATTCATACCTGGGGGCTGCTCAGTACACCGCAGTCTGTCGTTGTTGGCCACTGAGCAGCTGGGGGCTAAGAGCTGTTGCTCAAGGGCACCTTGATAGTAGCTGGAACTTTTTCAGTGATCCACACAGACATACACAAACTAGTTATGCTGATTAGCTGGAGTTCCTCTTCCCTTCCTCTTGGCTGCTGTAGCTGCAGCAGCCCACAGTTGATACTATCAGCCACAGCTCACTCCAACTAAAATGAGCCCCAGCAGCAGCCTAATGACAGAGAAACTGATGAGAGGGCAGGTCCACTTGCTTTAGCACGGCATGCTGTCATGCTTTGATAATCATTTCAACCTCTCTTACACTTCCTTTTGACACAGAGGTCTTCAATCTGCGTGGGATGTGCTTTCCCCACAAAGACCTTTGGTTTACCTTAGTGACCTGCATGTATCTGAGATTAGATCTCTTCCTCCAGACACTGAGCTCTTTCTCTCCCTCTGCGTGCCACTTTATCTCGACCCGAAGGGAGCGAGGACAGAGAAGACAGAGTGGGAGCGGAGGTGACAGGCAGCTGTGTGTGCCGAGCTGGGTCATTGCTGTGTGCTGTTATTCTTTTGGTATTTCGCGAAAGCTGCAGACTCACAAGTGAATGTCTCCAAGTGTCAAGTAGTGATTTGTACGTTCGGCTGCGACCCAAAGAAAATCTGGCACGCCACATTAGTTGTAGTCAAAAAAGGAAAATGGTTAGAGGGAGAAGAGGAGTGAAAAAGGTGAAGGACCAAACTTGAGAGGTTCCCACGGTCAGTAAATTGCCCAGATCGCTCGTGGCGTTCTCCATCCCCACCCCCTTTTGCTGCATACCATGATGAATGGGACATTTAATATCACCCTGCTTAAGGGTATTACTGGAATGTAACTGTCCTTCTTTACACACAAAACAATACTCCTTCTCATGCCACTGCCCAGCCCAGACTGAATGCAAATGACATGATTGATGTCAGTGATCATAACGTGAGAAAGCCCCGACCACGCATGCATCTGCACTTGCTAATCAGCCTGTGTGCACTGTGGTTTTATTAATCAGTTGTGGAAAAACTGAGCTAAGAATCAATTATCCCGAACAGCTACGCTAAGCAGAGTCATGTGTTTCAGTCACGTATCGGTGGAGTGGATTGAAGTGTTGCATTTTCTGGCTGGTCCGGGTTACTGTGTACATCCTCGCATCCGAATGATTCCCCCGACACCCAGAGTAGAGGGCTGGCGGGGGGAGACAGGTGAGAGATCCTGGCCCTGTGCCTGCTGATGGAGGGAAGGAGAGCGTTCTCATGAACGAGTGTCTCACCTCTAATCCCGGTGATTAGTCATGCATTCTCTGCTTTCAAGGTGTGAGGCGTGTTTTTTCTCCTCCCAACCAGGGGCCAGGTAATGTGAACTCGAGGCGAAAAGTGTCAATGTTGGTGTCGTATGACTCGGCACACATAGGCAGGCACATATGTACTTGTGCAGAGACAATGGCAGTGAGAGGTGAGAACCTCCCCCCCTCCGATCCCTTTATTGGCAAAGAGCTTAAATTCTTCTGGTGTGATGAGAAGTATGGGACAAATGTTGTTATGGTGTGTCTGACCGGTCAAAATGTTCTGTATCATTCATCATGCTTTTAAAAGGCTTGACCACCTCCGCTAAAACCAAATGAGAGAGTCCAGACACCCACTCGCTATTCATTCTCATAACACGGAAAGTACTGCAATATGTTTTATCTCTTGAGGATGTATTCAAAACCAAAATGGTCTGGCCGATTCGGACGCCCCCCTTTGATCCTCTGCTATATTTAACGAACCGTTACAGCTCTCTGCCCCGCAACACAAAACATTGACTTCATATTATTTTACTCCACCGCCGCTCTTTCAGAAAGCCCATGGTCCCTTGTTACTGGCGTGATTTATGCTTTCTCTTCGCTATCACGCTAATACTGTGACTCTGTTGTGGAGGCATGCATCATTTACTGCGCCTTCAAGCTGCAAATCCGATTATGCGATGTGATACCTGATCATGGAGTCTTGTTTAGGCTTGGATCGGGGACAAATATTGGACCTGGAGGAGCTGTTGCATGTGGAGAGCATTTTATCTCTCTTAGGGGAGAACTGTATTTCAAAACGAAGCAGAGCATTTGGGGAAAGAGAGGGACGACAGGCTGAAATGAAGTTTAGGAGATGCTGAGCGAGTAAAAGTATGCAGTATGTACAAAAAAGAGAAAGAACAGGAGGGGGATAACAGAAATTGAAAGGTCAGGTACAGATGGTTTCCAGGCTCTCCCCCTACTGTTCCTTCTGCACCTGTTAGCTCTGTGTGTGTGCGTGTGTGTGAGTGTGAGTGCATGTGTCTCTGCGTGGGTGCGCACACGTGACGCGGCAGAGAAACAGAGACCCAAAGAGTCAGAAGTTAGAATAAGAAAGATAGTGGCGTGTCTGCTACATATGGACTTCTTTAGAGACTTGGTGGGAAGAGAGAGTTTGTGTGTGTGTGTGCTAAAAGAGAATTCATGCTCTTGAGGACACAGGGTGAGATCAGACAAGTCCATCTTTCCAGCTGTCCACTCCTCTTTTCCTTTCCCTCACCGACTTCATTGTTCTCCGTCCCTTTTGTCCTCGGCTTGTTAACGTACCCTTCCTGTCCCTCTGATGTGCCGCTGTCCTCAGCTTTCTTACATCTCCGCTTATAACAAACAGTTGTGTGTTGAAGATGCACAACAAGGCCTTTTTTTTTTTTTTTTACTTCTCTGTTTCTGTGTCTGTGTCATTGTAGATGTGCGTGTGGAGGCAGGGAGCACAGCAGCAGGGGCCGGGCTGAGAGTGTTTATTTACTGTGATGTGCATACTTGCTCTTTCTTTTGGCTCTGAGCAAGCTGTCATCACTGGCAAAGATATTGACAATGCAGAGAATAAAGTATGATTTATGGCTGTCCTTTCTCCCTCCAACTGTTTTGCTCGGTTTCTGTCTTGCACCCTTCTACCTCCTGTCTCTCTCTCTCCCTCTCTCTCTCTCTCAGAGGACCTGGATGACCTGCGGATGGAGGGTGTTACAGGGCTGGCTCCGTCCGGCAGTAAGTTCAGCCAGGGACGCAGCTCCTATCAGCCCGAGCCGCAGGCCAAAGTTACACTCAACATCTGCTCCAGGTGTGCCAGGTAAACGCCACCGCCTACCCTGCCTCTGCCAAGCACCGCTTTCCACCTTCACTTGTCTGCTGCCTGCTGCTGGATATGTCTGACACAACTCTGTACAGCCAGTCAAAACACAAGAACTACCACAGTGTCTATCAAACTTATGTATAATGTTGATGGTAATGAGTTACACAACTAAAAAAGTTATGTAATGTTAGTTATTTGAGTAATGACGCAGTGTTACGAGTTTTTAAAATAAAGTAATATTGTTAGAGTTACTGTTCTAAGTAATGTGCATTACTGGTCACAATTAGTCTATGTGAGTTCAAAGCATGGATGATTCACTGGCCTTCAGTGACAGAAATTAAAAAGAGCTTCTGTTAATGAGATACAGCCAATACAATGAGATTATTTTCTGTTAATTATCTCTAAGCACCCCAGGCCTGTTCATTACTTTGCTGTAGCGCTGTCTGCAACATGTTTTTGCTTAAGTGATATTTAATCGAATTATGCTTTTAATAAGCTGCCCTCAAAATAATTTAGCCAACACATCAGAGTTTCTTCTCTAAGCTTGTAGGCATTAGGCTACGTGAGTCCTGATTATAGGTCTTTTAATTATTATTTTTTAGTTATTTTCTTTTTAATTTTTTTTTTTTTTTGCTATTTTTAAGTCATTATGTGGAATTGGGTTTTTCAAGTTAAGAGATTGTGTCTATTTCTATGATTTTCAATAGTCTACCTGTTGTTGGACTTAAAATAATAAAGTATAATGAATAATATAATGAGTAACTATGTACAGAAAGTAATAATGTAACATAATCACACCACTTTAATTGAGCAGGAATAAGTAATATATTACATTTTGACAGTAACGTCCTCAACACTGCTGTGTTTATCAGCTTTAGAGTGATAGGAATCCAAAAAAAGCCTGGCCATGGTAAATAGTGGCTTCATTGTTTTTTTCTTTCGCATTGCCTACCCTTCTTCTCATCCCCATTCATGATTGTTCCTTGTCCCCCACTCTCCTTGTTCTCTCTCTATCAGTATCCACGCTCATCAGAAGGCCACATACCTTAAGATCAGGAGCAGAGAAATCTCATCAAATCTTAAGTGCATTCCGGTGTTGCTTGTTTTCACAAAGCAGCCCCGGTGCTGATACCCGTCTCTATTATCACCCCTTTTCTCTTCCGACACGCTTCCTGTTCCCCCGATCTGCAGCATCAATGTAGCGCTCAGATTTCTGGGTGTCGGGTGTGATACTGTAGACAGGTGTGGGCAAGACTCTCGCTTGATGCCAGGGACAGATAAACAAGTATCAGGTCGATGAGACGCCAGGCACACGTCTGCCTGCATGGCCTCCTCTGTTTGGGGTGTGGAATTTGTTTGTTTCTTACTCTTCATTCAGTCGAGCTTCTTATCGGTTTGGTTCCATGCACGTGCAGGTAGATGTTCCCCAAGGTCTTCCAGGAGAATGAATGGTATCAGCGGGTCTCGGTTGAGCGTTTATCGACTGGATGTTTAAGGGGAGTAGTTTATATCTTTGGCTTATCGCTGCGGCTGCGGGTTGGATCAGTGGCAGAGCACAGACGCATCTGTATCTGGAGTCGGTTTTGGCTTTTGCGCCGAGTGTGTCTTGACTGAAATGTCACACATCTGTTCTCCCTCTCTGTCTTTCTCTCTCTCTCTGGCTCAGGCCAAATTCCTGCTACGTCCTCTTTAACCTGACCACCAAATCCTTCCCAAGCTTTATTGGCGAAGGAACCCTGGTCTTTCATACTCATTTTTGGTGAGTGGAAGGGCCATAAACAGATCTCTAAGCTGGAAAAGTGTTGCACACATGGTATGCCTTTTGTGCTATTCTGGAGACACTGAACTCTAAAATAAGGAGCTGTGCAGAAATGCGTGCACACATGCGTGCAGAGATGCATGCATGCACACATACAAACGTGTGTGTGCATGCCTTTGCGTTCATACATGCGGTGTTTTGTGAGGGAAGAGAGCTCCTGTGAACAGAAGGTAGTAAAAGCAAAGGTCAAGGAGCAGTATGGAGAAGGGCAACCCTGACAAAGGCTTTAAGCTGTATGCTTTAACACTCTGCCCTGATGGGATTCCCAGAAGCACCTATCAAACCTGACCCACTATGGGGCCAGCCCTTAAACCTGCTTCTCAGAAGACCAGCATATGAGGCTCAGCAGGTCCCATGTGCATGTGTGCCCATGTGCAGACAGTACTACTGTACAGATGTGACCTTTCACCCAAGTTCTCTCTGTTTGTGTCTCTCTGAGCCAAAGTCTAAGGCATGCATAATACTTGCCATGGAGTTGGAGTATAAAATTAAGGTGCCAACAGTTTGAGGGGATTCTTTCTAGCATCATATGACTCTCACAACAGTAGTAGAGGGCAGTATATATTTAGCAGGTTGCTTGGCCCTGCTTGGACCTGTGGACACAGTCCCAAGTTGGACAAGCATTCCTCACACTCACGTCACCCGTCAGGCAAACCCACCAGGATTCATCTGCTTTTTCACTGCATTTGGACTCGTGAGGCCCTGAAGTCCGAGGCTCCAGATCATGTACACTGTATTCACTCTCTAGTTGACCAGGCAGTCCAATAAGCCTGAACCACATTACTCACCATGTACCACCCAAAGCCAAGGAGCAGGTGACGTAGACTTTCACACCCATAGCGTGAAGGTGACAACTCCGGGTTCCTCGTCAGCGAGCGTTTATTAATTTCCAGCAGCGCTCTCGAGTGTTACTAAATCCAGGCTGCGGCTGTTTTGAAGATCCACCTGTTATGTTGAAGGCCATTAAAAGGAAGCAAGAGTCATGAAAAATTAATTGATTTCAGTATGGACTTCAACAGTACAGTAACATCTCCTTAATGAAAGTTGTTTTCGGAGAAGTCAAATTTAACTAATACAGGGATTTTCAATTCTTTCATTTTCAAGACCACAAGGTTGACTTTCATTGAGCTGAGGAGGAAAAGATATTTTGATTTGTATTAATGATTAAATTGTTTAGATGCCATACTTGGACATTAAAAAATGGATTAAAAGTTGTGAAATTAAAATATGTTAAAGTAATCCATCATATGTTTTTGTGTCATAATCCACTATTCCTCATTTTTTCTGAGGCCCCACTGCACTTAGGTTTAAATGTTCACAACACTAAGGACATTTAAGGACATGTATCATATGGCTAGACTGTGCCATTTTAGACAGCAGGGTTGAGGTCAGTTCACTTTCATACTAACAATTCAGGATAAAGCTAAAATCTGAAACTGTTTTTCGTAACAATTTCATACATATGATCTTTTATGAAATAAATGAAAGTACATTTTTGTGTTTAACCACTGTATAGCAGCGTCAGTTTCCATTTTTAACTGACTGACATGAAAGTGAAATTGATCCCAGCCTTGTCAGACACCTTCCCGGGCCTTTGTCCCTCTCCCCTGCTTTCCATCCAGACGATGTCCACACCTCCACCCGCCTCCCTGGTCCAGCCTGCCTGTGTGTGGCTCCTAACCAGCAGTGGCAGGTCAGGAAACAGGCTGCTTCCTCTGGCTCTCTGCTGGTCGGTTGAAGTGTAAAGTGCAGTGTGGCCTGTGTGTTGTGGGCATGTCCCTGTCTCTGGGGCTATAGCTGTGGTTACACCAGCCTTCACCCACCTCCTTCATATACCCAACCAGTCCCTTTTATGGCTATTTGCTCCTGCCACAAAACCTCCTGTGTGCAAACGCATCCCAGATCCTACTTGTAGTCCAGAGGAGTTGGTGGTGCTTTCTTAGGAAATGGCTAGATCTCCACAGACCTCTGTGGGTCTTGTAGTTCTCATTAAATTAATTGTTTTCATATCTGGAATGTACTGAGGGAATGGTAGTCAGGACTTGTGGCTATGTGCTGCTTTCGTTCAGAGAATGGGAAGGGCTGCTGATAGTCTTCTCTGGGACTTTTTAATGGCCTTATAAAGAGAGAGAGATGGAGAGGGAAATGGGGGGCAGAAACAGAATACACTTTGAAAAGCTGTATTCTGTTTTTAGACTCATCATAGAGGTAGAAATCAAGAGCCCTGCGGCTGTGGGGGAACGCAGCCACGACATAAAAGCCTGCGGATTGCTTTCTTTTGTCTTCAGCTAATGGTCGCACTGATGACATGGAAATAGCATGGAGCGAAAGAATTTCGAGCTAAAGTAGTGTGTAATTACATATAATATGCGGTATGATTTACAGTCGTTAAATATATGCTGTAGAAAAATAAATACGGTGCGTTCATGGGGTTCCGTAGTTGCCGTGTGTGAATTAGTTTGCAGAGGAGCAGAAATGCAGTGAAAAGCCACGTGTAACCTATTTATCTCTCAGTGGACCACAGGACGAAGGACAGATTGGTAGTTAGCGTTCCCACTAAAAACGCATTCCGATAGCTGTTTGTCTTTCACCCACAGTATACTTTCCTATCTCAGAGAACATTAAATCTTTTAGTACCTAAAGGAGACAGCCAAATCTCTCAGACCCGCTCCCATTTCACTCCGAGCAGATAGCTTTGAAATGACTATAGGGGCTTGGAACATATTATGATAAAGAACAGTAACAGTATGATTTAAGGGGAAACTGGAATCTGCATGCTAGTTTTTTTATATTATTTCAGTAGGCGAGACAGTAAGAGTAGAGTTGCTCCTGAAATGAATGATCCACAGGTTTTCTTGTCCATGCGCAAACCATATGTCTGTGAGTGTACTACTTTGGTTTCATATGAATGTAATACACTCAAGGAAGGCCCATTGCAGATTTCATTTCAGAGGGATGAGAAGCTGCGATGAAAAGATAGGACTTCTGCCCATAAGCTGTCCCCTATGTTCCTCCTGCCTTGGTACCATCCCAGATGTCCGTGCCCCTATTGGCTGATGTAGAGATCATAAATCCGCCGAACACTTCCTCTCTGTCTCATCACCCTCAGCCTGATAGAGACGTACTGTCTTTTCATCATCTGACATCCAGTTTCCAAATATGCATTGCTGCGGTGTGGTGGAAAAACGACGGTTTCACAGATTATTTAAGCGCTCCTCGTTGCCAACAACACTGCTACGGTTGCGCAGTGGCGTTGCTAACGCGCGCTGTGTGTTATGTGCTGTCTCTAGGTTGCAGGGGGACAGTCTATCAGACACCAGAGCGGACGAGGAGCGCAGGCCCAACATCGCGGAGCAAGCCGTACCTGACATCTCCTGTGAGTTACACAACACAAATTCAAACCAGGCCGTGTGCACCTCTTCTCATATTCTCCCCCCTCATTCTCTCTTTCTCTTTCTGTGTGTGTGTGTGTGTGTGTGTGTCGTCTGGAGCAGGTCCATTGCCCGGGGTGGACACCATACTGGGACGGGGACAGGAATGCGAGGCCGTGTCTCAAGTGTCAGGCACTGTAAGTGTTCTCCCTGCATCCATCATCAAACAATTAAGATCACTTTACCCCCATCAATTACCATGTCGCCCTCTCCTCCTCGGCCTCCATTGTCAGAGAGAGAGCTAAAACCACCTCAAGCATCTTGTTATTAGGACAAGACCCAAGCACAACTGATCCAGCGTTATGGGGGGATTTCAGCTTACACAACAGTTGATAGTGCTGAATAAGTGATACCCCTCTTTAGGGATCTCCCTATATCACTTTGCCGTCCTCTCAGGGCTCTTGCGTGCAGTCTGAAAAGGAGAGATGAAAGGAATATCTAGTGACACAATTAGAGCTGAGGCTGATTTAGAAGTTCGATACAACACAGCCAAATAGTTATGGGTTATAGGAGTGTATGCACTTTTGTTCTGCGGGTGGATAGCATGATAGCTTCGCATGCTATGGGGAAGAAATCCATAGAGGCCTAGCTGTGGCACACACCGCAGACTCCGACACAGGCAGACGCTCACATGCTGTTAATAAAGCGGTCAGCCAAGACGCTGGTACCTTTGTGTAATTAGCCCAAACAGTCAATACCTTTTTATAATTACCCAAACTAAGTGTTGGGAAAGGCTTTTTACTGCTTTTTTTTTTTTTTTTTTTTTTTGGGAAAAAAAGG
>OMKZ01034623.1:9286-22199 GCA_900302535.1 Neoniphon sammara | reverse complement strand
ACCCTCCAAACACACACACATCCCTAGAGAAGAATGATCTAACCTAAACACTGGACTGACCGTGAGACTTTGACCACACGAATGACGGTGGTCATCGGACTGAAAACGCCCCCAGCGGCGCAATGTGGCCAGTCCCACCCCAAGGACTTAACTGACCTCTACTGAAGGCACTTAAACGACTGAAAAACGGAGGTGACTTCCCCTACCTCCTCTCTGGCCATTGGTTGGTTGCCATGGATAGGTGACCTTAGATGGACAAATTAGGAACTTGACAGTGTTGGCGAGGGGCGGAGCTTGTTAATGACAAACTAGGCTGCTTGCATACCCTCCTGGATCCCATATCATGCATTCCTTCCTTCCAGTAATGGGACTCTTCAACCACACAGGCTCCATCCTTAAGAGTTTGGGCTGCCTCCTGCCTCTGGTGTGATGTGCATAACCCCATGGAACCATGGGAACTGGAGTCTTCCCTCGCACTGAGACAATTGGACAGACTTAGATGACACAAAATAGACTATTTGACCATGGAGTCTGTCCAGCAGCAGACCAGTGGGGATTTTTATTATCTTATCATAATTCCATTTCATTCGCTGCACTTTAGTTCAGGACTGTTGCCTGCTCATTGAGAATATACAGTAGTTTTTACGCTCACTATTTGATTGGTTGATGACACGGCTTCCCTCCTCAGGAAGTGAGGTGTAAAGGGGTGCGGTCTGTATCCTCAGTCCCCTTCCGGTATGACAAGGATTACAATGTACCTCACTGTTTACCCTTCCCTCAATGGGATTTCAGCATATTATGGACTGAAACTTTTAACACACTAATTATAATCAGTAGATTGCGCTGTCTCATCAAAACTATAAGAATTTATCCTGACAAAGTAAGTTCCATCAATCAGACCCTCTGGAAAAATTGGTTATTGGCAATCTAAAACATTGGCTTCCCAGTGTATGTTCAGGTTACATTTTCTAGTTTGATCATGCCAAAACACTGACACATACAAACCGGTTTTTGGGTCAGGAGTGTTGAACAAAGGTCTCTTTCTAAACCATTGTAAGTTTTTATGTGGGGGTAGAATCTGTCATTTTGCTGATGGTGCCATAATCCTTATTCAAAAAATCCTGCCGGGGAATTTCAACGAAACAAACAAAAAAATGAGATTAAACTTGAAAATACTGGTGATTACATTAGTTAACAAAACTGAATGTTTGTTTACCAAGTCCTCTTTACATTTCTTACTTTGTCAAAATCTCTGCAGGAGATGACCAGCTCTTCATGTTCATTACTGCTATTGTATTGAGTTTGTGTAACTGTCCTCTGTTATGCCATTTGCATAAATGCTGTTTCATGAACTATTTTGTTAGTCGGTTTCATTGTGGTTAGTATGCATGGTAGTATGAATAACTAGCGAAATGCAAATTTTTTTGTAAACATTCTTTGATCAAAGTGCTGCTGTGACAGGAGGGGAAGGGAGCAGTTTGACCTCTCAGGTGTCCAATATTTAGTTTGCCTTGAGACCCATTTTAGCACCACGGATAAAAACAACATACAGTACATACTGAGCACACAAGAGGGGAAAATGCTGACAATTTTCTCACTGCTCACTATGGGGAAAAAGGCAGATTTAACTGTTAGCTTCAAGGTTATCGTTTTGAGAAACTAGACAGATGCAAAGTCACAAAGAGCAATTGTTTTATTGGTGTACTGATTTGTTTTCTTTTGTGATGACACTGATTTTACAACACCTAGCTGCACAGATATAGTTATTCCATTAGCAATGAACAGACTAGCCTAATGATGCGGGTGTAAGCTTGTTTGGACAGGGTCAAGCACTGTACAGTAGGATCATGTCCGATCCACGTTTTAACGTTCTCACAATGAAAACTGTAGATTAGTTAAAAACTGTTTTGGACACAGCTGTCACATACACTAGGCTTAAAACCATACATTGCTTTAAAAACAGGAACATTTAAGGCATTTATGTTGGAGAGCCTGAGAGAGAAAAGAGGGTATGGATTGAAGGGTTAAACTACAAAACATGGTGCTGTTGCAAGAATGGGTGGGTCTGTTAAAGAGTACAAGCCTGATAAAAGTACAATAGAGTCCTCATCTAAAAAAAATCATTCCCCTTTTTGTGTATTTCCGCTGAATACCAAAAATCTCAGTTACTAAGAGCCGTATCACTTGAAACTTGAGATTTACAACAACAGGCTGAAAAGTCATTCTGAGGTTTTCCCTTCTCTGACCCTCACAACCTAATGCCACTACATATGTACTCCAGGGATGTTTCCAGACCTAAGAGGAGTCATATCTTTAAAAAGTGAATCCCAGTTACTGCCTCATGGAGAACACAAATTGTCAGTGTTGCATTCTCAAACCTTAATACGTTGGTTCAAAACAAACAAAACACTGAACTGTTATTCAGAACCATCAAATAATCCAATGATAGGTGTGCCTTAACCTCAAGAATTGTACTCAGTGCCAATCTCTTGGTTTCTTGGTTTGGAGTTGCAGCTATGCTACTAGATATCCAGTGTTGTGATATCTTTTGGTTTATCCACCTGTCCCTAGAGGATAGGGAGGGGCCTCTAACATGTTGACACACAGGAGGGGAGATGCTAATAAGCCCCATTTTGAGGGAACGTGACGTGGTGGTGTGGTGATTAGCTGTCCTCCCCTTCACTGAGCCTTCTCAGACATGGCTGCAGCGGCTTCCCTCTCTCTCTTGAGTTCCTCCCTCCATCTGGCTTTCTTCTCCATGTTTTGACCGGTTAGGGACTCGTTCCTGCGGGCAGCCTGGGCAGAAGTGGGGAGAATTTACAGGTGAGATGTGCACCTCACTAAAGAGTTACAGAAAACACTGCTGCAGCTTCAGGCAGCTTAAATGGGATATTTCAAAAAAATTTAACATAAATTAGCCATGAATATACTTGGTAATAACAATTACATTTAGTTCTTTTCTGTGTCTGTGTAAATCAAAATTATATACTGACAAGACAACTGAGCTAAGCGTGCATTCTTTAACATCCGGTATCAAGTAGAAGGCAAACCGTTCACCACACTTAGCAACAGATGCTGCATAATATCAATCCATGCTCATTCGCATTCGCCGTCAACTGTGACTCACCTGTTTGCCCAGGAAGACCATTAACAGACAGGCTCCTATTGTGGCCGCCATCATCACATAGCAGGCTTTCACTCTGACTTTGTTTCTAGCAGCATCGATCATTTCAAACCTGCAGCACAGACGTGTACAGACGTTGAAAACCAATTTTTTTTATATTGTTGGATTTAACCTGGTAATGCAAGCAATGTTCCATGTCTGTAGGCTTTCTGTTTGTCCCATGTCTAATTTTCAGATCATGAACTGTACATTTTAGTCATCTGAGGCTCACTCTTAAGTCATTTGGAGTATGGTGGGTGGTCTGTAGTCTTTATGCGTGACAATCTGGTCTTTTATCAAGACAGAAGATTAGTTTTGCAGTCTCCTCCCTCACGCCAGGAACCAGAGTAATTACTTTCAGCAACAAACACAGGCCTTGTTTGAACTACAGTCGCCCTGAAAGACCTGCTACACCCAGTGACACAACTCAACCAATTAGCTGTCTCTGTGCCTATGATGTAACTTAATTAAATCGTGCAGAGTGCCAATCAAACGTCAGTGTGCAAGCGGGGGTCTGGTGTAAACAGGAAGTGGCTACTTACGACACAAGCTCTGGTATCTGGTCGGCTGTCTTGAAGCGTCCAGACCAGATCAACATCTTCTTGTCGAACTCTGACGGCTTGTAGCCCGGGATTCTGAACCCAGGACGAAATGCTGTACAAAACAACAAAAGCCCACATGTAAGGGACAAACAAACAAAGTCTAAATCCACTAATCCATTCAAAACAAACAGTAAAGCCTGGTCCCTAACAAAGATGGGAGACTGAAGAGAAGTTTAGTTTCACATGCTCTGGTGTTTTCACTCTGTCACCCTGCTGGGACCCCACTTCCCGTCTCCCTCCCTCCTTAGGGACAGTGAGGTGAACTTTCACCCCTATGGCAATAAGAACCCAGTGATGATCAAAATCCTCTGCAGAAAGTCAAAAATATGTTCAGACAATCATTACAGAGAAGAGAAATGTTTTATCTGTTTGATCTCTCAGACCTGATTAAAAATTTTAAACTAGTTCAGTTGTTTTTAGACTAAACAAACTTTAAGACATGACAGTCATTTCACAACAAAGGTTATTACAAATCTAATTAAGTATAAAGTAGAAACCCAATTAATAGTAGAGTAATTCTAGGTTATTGTACAAATAACTGTGACACTGTATCCACATTAGTATAAGCAGCACAGATGCCCTAGATTAGAAGTGAAATCAGCAAAGTCGTGGTGGCAAAGTTCTGTGAATAGGATTGGTGTAATTAAGTCTGCACATACAAGCTTATCTCTCACCAGGGGACCAAAAGGACCTCCTGGGTTGTGGTGTCACGTACATGTGAGAGACAAAGATCCAAAATCTTACCATGTGCTGGGGGTGAGGCAGCAGACTGAGGCTCTGATTTTGCCTCCTGGGGTTTATTGCACATCCTCCTGACACTCCCTGTCTCCATAACCTGTCTGCGCCACTGACCTGTGCAGACGGATATAAAAGCAATCAAGGACGTGCTGGATTTCAACACACCTGCCAAAATCTGACAATATTACAACCACATACAGTTTATAGCTGCTGAAATCTTGAGCTATTTCAGCATTCTATTGGTTTAATAGGTACATCACAAAGTAGAGTCATGGGGAAGCTGCAGTCACAAAGATAATATAAAGTTATAAAGATATGAAGACGACATAATCAGGAGGCCACGATGATTAAAAAAAAGGTCACAGCAGACAATGGGTATACAACTTTCTTGGGTAACATCAAGGTATGCCAGGTTTACGAACAAAAATTATGTTATCTATTGTTGCCATGTTGTGCTGTTTTAGTAAAACACTGCAATATTTGATTATCGTACATGTATCATCATCTATCAGCAATTAACAGCAATTTCAAATTTCACAACATAAGGAAGTGTTAAACAGTAATCACCTTCCCTGTCACACCCCTTTCTGGGCCACAAAATTTCAATGAATGTAGAATAATTTATCTGTCAATTTAACTCAAAATAGTCTAACAACACAACAGTGCATAAAAGTCAGATGTGTTTGACAGCATAACCCCACCATGCCCCAAAACTAACGTTAGTCCCCTAACTAGAGCTTGTAACGGGACAGCTAACAATCAAGTGAGTACACACTGTGCTAGCCAGCTATCAATGCAAAAGACAACACAGAAAATCAGAAATTAACGCTACAAACCTATGAAGCTGCCGATGGCATGGCGACACTTGATGAAATTCATTATTGTGACGATGTGAGTACGAATCAGACAGTTTATTAAGCCATGAAATCGTGTCGAAAAGCTCTCAGTTCCCTTTCAGCTGTTGAAAGTCAGTAAGCTACGCAGCAGGTCTGTCTGTTTCCAAATATCTTAGCCAGCAGCAGGACCCTGTCACATAAGTACAGGCGGCTGTAGCATGTGCCTGATCAAAATGCGTGCGGGTAACGGCTTTCGCTGGTTGTTGTTCACAATTTCACTTGGCTTTCGCCACAGTGCTGGTCTGCTCTTGTCTTTATTTTACATTAGCACCACAAGTAGTAGCTAAAACACAGTCATATGAAAACGCTTCAGCCTAGTTACCTGCCTGACTGTTTACTTATCACAGGTAGCTGCTCGGCGTTAAAGCGGGATAGTTCGTTCAAAATACATCCATTATTGTTGTCGCAAATGCTTCTGAGACGAACATATAGTAACCAGATTGAAATGGATAAATGAAGTGTAGTTATGTCGATGTGGCAATTATTTATTTATCATGACTGGAGATTATTACATTCAGGCACTTCCTCGAACAGTCCTCAGTCGTTGTGAGGGTGCAGAGGACCCTGCACTTCACTATGGCGGCGCCCGATGGAACTTTAAACTGTGAGGACTTTTCAATGTTTCAGGTAATTGCAGTCCGGTACTAATTCAGTAGGGTACATGCGTCATGAAATGACATACATCCAAATCGAAAGGTCTCGGGAGTTTGCAGGCCGTGTCATTAATTTCTTGTGTAACCAACTGAATGAGTGACCCCTTCTGTCCACAAATGCTCACACTGTGCACCCAAGAGTTCAAGGTGCTAGGTTGGATAACTAGCGTCAGTTACAAGACATGGAAGCTCGGTTGTCAGCCTCTACTGAACAGTTTAACAGGTTTCAGATAAAAAATAATTTACCATCGTGTGATGCCTAATGTAGAAGTTGGTTCCAAATGTGCTTTGGTAAAGTGTAGCCATTGTTGGGGAGGAGTTTCAGTACATGTAATTAAACTAACTTTGCAGTAGCTTGCTGGTAAAATCGTGTCCGCGTAGTGAGGACTCGAGTAGTTTTTGCCATCTTCGGTGTATCTAACCACTGAAACTACAAATTGTTTTGGGCCATGAAGGGTTGGAGAGAAGAACCCAGAGGAGACTGTTTGGTTTGGAACAGCAGGGTGTCAGGGGTTTAAGCTGGATTGCTATAAAAATATTTGGATTTAGTTTTTAATGTTTTGAATCTGAATTTGAAAAAGAGAATTTCAATATATGCAATGACAATTGGTCACAAGCAGTGGTAATTACTGCCACCCCCTTGACCTTCCCATGAGTATTCATTCATTAATTTATTCATGCACTCATTCATGCATTCATGCATGTGACCCACAGACCCAATGTTTAAGTGGACAATTGGACACTTTTTGCCATACACTCAAATGAGCAGCATTTTTTGCTGGCATGTGACTCAATTTAGTGCCTATATTTTGTCATAATTTTGTGTTACATTGTCAATTTGATGAAGTAACCTTGGATAACAGAACTATGTTCCTGAGGGTAGATTTGTTGTAGTTCAGCTACTTCCAGTGTAAAGTGTTTGGCAGGTTGCAAAACTACACTTGGAAAGTAGTTTACCCAACACTGAGTGTAGCTGCTGTGTTTTAAACAGTGCAGTCTTTCAGACACAGTCATACAAGTTTATTTGCTCAGGATTAGACTGCCTCTGTCTGATGTTATTTAGCTTTATGGTATCATCAGATGTGGATCTAATAATATCAAGTTGTAGAAATTTAAATTAAATTTGCATTTGTATCTTGTATTCACAAAAAAACACCTACACATGATGAAACTCTGCGATGAAAACCACTGGTCTCTTGGCCTTCAAAATATTACCTTATTTGGATTCTTTATTGGGCTGACAGCTGCTAACTGTGTCCATGTCCACTCTGTTCCCCAGGAGGTGCTGAAGGTGATGCGCACTATAGATGACCGCATTGTCCATGCCCTTAACACCACCGTGCCCACAGTCTCCTTCTCTGGTAAAGTGGATGCTACACAGACATGCAAACAACTTTATGAATCGGTAAGTATGCCTGTCAGTGTACAAATAATGTGTGTGCCAGTGTGTTTTCACCTGGACTGGATTGTCCCACATATACAACAACTAGAAACCATGACTACAGGGCTTCCAATCTTGTTTTGAGATGCTGCTAGCTGCTTCCCAGATTTGTTTGTGATTTGTTCTATGTGCATCCTGCAGATGATGGAGGCCCATCTGAGCAGAGACAAAGCTATCAAGTCATGCATAGCCCAAACATCTGAGGTGGTGGGACGGCTGCGTGAAGAAAGAGTGAAAGACAGCGAAAACCTCGCACTTCTCAAACAACTCAGGAAGGAGCAGACCAAAGTAATTCCTCTTTCTGATACTAGAGGGCAGCAAAGACCACACTGCTGTGAGATGTGAGCCAGACAAGAAAGGGGAGTCACTTTTTATGTGGCCCAATGATTCAGTGACTCCCCACCCCAACAGATACAAGTTTAACCTAGTCTTGGATTTTAAAATGTTATATAATTCATCTTTCAATGAGGTTAATGCACTGTGTTTTGTCTTCTTTGCTCCAGTTAAAACTCATGCAGTCGGAGCTGAATGTTGAAGAAGTTGTCAATGACAGAAGTCTGAAGGTAAGATAGCTGATATCAGTCGTGAATATACACAGTTTATGAGTGTCTAGGCCCTGAAATGCATAGACCTTCCAACCAGCAATCCCCTATATATTTTGAATACTAAAAATTATGTCAACTCACATGTAATACTTAAGGTTCTGTTGCTATCTTCTCATTTCTTTCCTATTTAGGTTTTCAGTGAAAGGTGCCGAATCCACTACACGCCTCCTAAGGTGAAGTGATTGCTCTGTCTGGGTAAACAGAGCTGCTACATTTGGGGGCCATATCGAGACTGGAGCTGAAGCTGTGACCTGCTGCTGTGTCCTGACTCCAGGCTGTTCACCCTCTGGCCCACTCTGACCTCTCTTCCACCGTAGTTGTTATTCATTGTGACTATTGTATCACGTTACCACATAGACGCAAGACCGCCTCTGTAAGAAAAAAAAGAAAGTCATCTCCGTGCTTCTTTTCTGACAAACGTTGTACAAAAAAGAAAGATTTTTTAAAAAAGAGATAATGAAATGTTTTCAAAGGACCCCTGGTTGTCTGTGATTTTAAAGTCAAACCAATAGAGTGTCACATTTTCATCCACTGCTGTTTCTAATTTCACATGCAGACAGGATGCCTTTGCTCAGTTTATTGTATGTGGTTAGGGAGAGAGCATGGTTATTGTCAGGAGTTTGAGAGAGACAACCTCAATGTGATGTGTCACCGAGCTTCCTCTTTTTCTTTACTGTCTGCACACACAAACCACCACTTTGCCATTCCAGATGCATGCAAAAAATCAAACTGTCCTCCCTCAAGATTCTTGTGAGAATCACCTGATGTTGACTTTGTGTGTTTCCGTGGTTATCGGTTGCAAAGTCCTGAACTGCTTGACCCGAGAATGCAGTAGTCCTCTATTGGGTTGAGTTTAGAGGATTACTCACACTGATGTGCTATAGTCCTGTGGGATTAAGTGGATTTAATTTGAATCTATAGTGTGTAACTCATACATTCTGTTCCCTGCAAATATTTGAGCAGAAAGAAACAGAATATCTCATTGGTATATATTTCATTTATGACAAAGAAGTAAAGATGACTTTTGTTAACAGTAAAGGTGTGTAGCAGCAGCTGAATGCAGGCGCTAACTGTAACTGGCAGATTTCAGACATGCGTAAATATAACATGATGTGTGTATAGGCTATATGTCAAACAAGACACCTTTACAGTGGTAGATTTATGACATTTTAAGAATATGGACCATGGGCTGTGAGGCAACACCCTCTTACTCACATCTGAATCACATTTATCTCCCAGCTCTTTATCATGGTTTGAATAAGACAGTGTTAAAGCAAACTTTTTGTCATTCTGAGCCACACCTTTTTCCAGTGGAGCTGAATCACATTTTTGTAGTTTCCATCATGACAGAAACAGATCACACCGTACTAAATTACCAAGATTTACAGTAGATGGGGTCGTTTTGAATTCAACATAGTCAGAGAATGATAAATTTTTATGCTATGAATCCACAAGAGCATTATCTTAATGTCTGAATTTGTACATTCAGATTCAGAAAACTTTATTGATCCCCGCAGGGAAATTGCTTTGTTGCAGCACTTGTTGCTCAACATACAGTAAGAAAGAGGTACAGCATACTTAACAAAGGTAAAACTACAGAGTTAAAAAAAAGTACTACTACTATAAAAATAACAGCAATAATTGTAATAGAAGTGGTAAAGTGTGCAATGCAACTGTAAATGTGCCGTTAATGTACATAGGTATCCTACAAATATATTATCAAGCATTTATAATTTATTGAGAATATTATCACAAAAGAAGCTACAGATGCCTGTATGTTTCCAGCTCACATGACAATGACTGTATGAGAGTTATCTGTCAGCAAAGCAGCATAACTTCCTTTGGTTCCCATGGATAGCTTCACGTAAGGACGGCACATGTCAGACCTGATGAGTCATTTGTCATGAGTTTGGCTTTGGTCTGATGTGTAGGAGTGAGGAATTCATTGCATGCCGTACACAGCGCAAGGCAGGATTTCTTTTTCTTTTTTTAATCTGAAGCCGCACAAAATCAATCAGTGCAGTGTAAACAATTGCCATGTGTTGATCTGAGGACAAAGACTAGGCTTTAGTCCATGGCTGGTCTGAGTTGATGGAAGAAATGTCATTTATAAAGTGTGGTGTCTGACATTTTTATAAGTCATCACAGAGCAAAAGCAACACTTCAATTATTTAGTTGAATCACAACAGATCTCATTTTGTGATGCATTCCTTTTTTTTATTAATCTCATACAAAACATTTCAGTCGACTTATTCCGTCCACACACTGAACATCCCCAATCTATGTTACAAAGCAATAGAAACTGCACATAACATCATAAGGAATATTGCTGTTTTATGAACCAGGATACAGAGGCAGTGCAGTGTGATATATGAGTGTGACCTGCAGGCACAGAGGGGTTGAAGTAGACCACGCCTTGTTATGTGGTCCTATTAGAAATGAGTAATAGGGTCTTGGAGGCTCTTGGACTCCTGCAGACTATGCAGCTCCAGCCCTCCTCCGTTGTGTGGGAGATTTTTGAAGACACGCAGGTGAACATGGTCGTCTCCTCCTACATGAACCTGCAGGGAAGGGGGAAGAAACTCAGATTAGCAAAAACACATCGAAGAGAAAAGATCTTGTCCTGTCATCCAGGGACCTGCTTTACAGTTTGAATTCCTGCAGAGTGGAATGGCCCAGGGGTGAAGAAGAGAATGAAAATCAATAGACTCCACTGAATGTCACAGTTAATTACATGTAATGAAAGATATAGAGATGAAATCTGAGTCTATCCACAGTCTCCAAAGTATCTTATAATGTCAGTTACCTTGATGAAGTAGTTGGTTCCGGCCACAACCTGCGTCTTATAGGACTTGGCTGTGAAAACGTCATAGGTCTTCCCTGTTTTTTGCTCTGCGTGCGACTTCATCTGTGTATAAATAAGATGACAATAACACTGCGATAAGACACAGGACCGAGCATATAGACTAAAATTAAATTAAACACATAGGAAGGTAATAAGGCTAAGAAGTGTACTCTGTTGTTTCACGGATATAGCGTAGCTTACCAGCCCATGGGAATAACTCTCCACATACCTCAGAACAGATGTTATGCACGTCCTCGTTGGCATCCTTTTCCCCACCAAGTCCTCCGCAGCAAGACATCTTGTTAACCTTGAGAGAAGAAATAAAGTAAACAGTCTGACTATATCTCCCTAGTTTGTATCCAAGCAAGAGAGATTTTATACAAGTTCAAGCACAGTTGGTGGATCATATGACTTCCTTGTGGCGCGTACCATCGGCGTAGGTGGTTTCGGACCGATAAACTGTGTCAAAAACCGACAATAAAGCAAATGAAGACTCCATGTTGTAAAAGGACGTTGAAATAAATGTGATATATCTTGTTTCAGTCATATAGGGCCAGGCGAGGAAATAATGAATAGCTGAATATATAATTGTTTCACTTTTCACCCTCTATTTAGAGACAATGTGGGTTAGTCTGAGGCGTGGCTGTATATATATGAGCACCGTTTACTTTATCAAAATGTATACAATGAATGAAAACGGCGAATGTTTGCAATCCGCCAGTAAAATCGAAGAATAATGAAATAGTTTAACCTGGGTCCACTTAATTAAGCACAGACTACTCGTTTTGTAATGCAAATTGTGCAAGATGGCCTTTATAGTCTCCCAGATTTATAGGAATGAGGAAAATATGCTGGCAAAGTCACTTTAGTCTAAATCACCGCTTATGATGCTGTTTTACAGACTAAAGATGATTTATACAGCGCTGGTTTATTTATTCCCGTTATACTTGCAGTTTATTCTTCCCAAAGAGTACATGTTTGATATTTTTTTACTATTGCCATTTATTTTTCATTTGTCTGTAATTTTTTTTCTTTAAATTTGAAACTTGAATTATTGTATTTATTTATTATTATATCAACTCTTTAATTTACACAAATTAAAGAGCTGATATAAACTCTTTAATCTGTGAAACACAAAACAAATTTCACTTGCATTTCACTGCTTCTTCTTCTTCTTCTTCTTCTTATTATTATTATTATTATTAGTAGTAGTAGTAGTAGTAGTAGTAGTAGTAGTAGTAGTAGTAGTAGTAGTAGTATTGTTATTATTGTTATTGTTATTATTATTATTAAATTAGCAGATTAAAAATTTGGGGCTCATGTGTCAACCTGAAGATGGCAGCCTCACTCCACCATTCTGGGGACTTTCTGCGGAAGAAGGACAGTGTACAGTAGAGGGCGGTCGTGGGGGGTATTCAGAGATTTATTCCACCACAGAGTGAGATGAGTGTTTCACTTGTCCTCATCATGCTGGCCTGTGTGCTGTCACGAAGTTTCTGTCAGGTTGCTTGCGAGGTGAACCGCAGGTCCTCTTCGGTGACCCGCGGTTTACTTCTGAGGACTTTTGCGACCTCAAATGCAAAAAACAGCGAAGCAGCCGACAGCGGTAAAGATAATGATTTTATTTAGTACGGCGTCATAATATTAGAATGAGCGGGTGTAGGCCTTCAGTTTACAGTTTAACAGCGGACTGATTTGACCTGGGGTTTGTTATGTGTATGTTATAGCTTCAAAGTAAAATAAATTTGACACCTTCATGTCTCAGATTCAGTGGTGACCTATGAGCAGCTGAAGACCATGTTGTCCAACCATAATATTCAACTGTTTGACGTCCGAAATCCGGATGAATTCCAGGCTGGGCGCATCCCGGACGCTGTCAACATCCCATGCAAGTGTTTACATGCAGCACAGATGGGAATTGAGTAGTGTGAGCTGTTTCTGTGCCATTATCATTTCCGTATTGTGTGTGT
>OMKZ01034617.1:9203-33822 GCA_900302535.1 Neoniphon sammara | reverse complement strand
GGTATTTAGTGTTTGTGCCAAATGGTAAATTTTGACCCTGACTGTAACCCAACAAGCACCCATAGAGCATTCTACAACATTCTACAAATGTTATCATTAATGTCAAAGAACCTTTTCCAGTCCATCCATCTGACTACGGAAAGGTATCTTCAAATATATACAGGTTTCAATTATTTTAATAAAACTACAGAATCTGTCAGACACCAAGCATGGATCCACTTTCTCAAAACATGCAAAAGGAATAATGCAAACTTTTCAGCATAGCACAACATGGAGATGTATTAAGACAACTTCACATCCCTGAATTTGATCTCAGAGTCAACAAAGAGTCACGTACCATGACCAACATCCGGGATATCAGTCGCAGACAGCGTGGACATCTTCTGCACAGCAGCTTGTCATTACGAAATCAACCTGCACCTGTGCAGGAAAAATATGATAATCAGTCAGGTTTAAATGTGCCTTCTGACTGGCTTCTACTACTTTATTGATCTGTGAAGATTCCCTGAAAATTCTCAGCTTCCTCCAGTTGAATGTCAGGCTTTTTCTTCAGATTGGCTGATACTATGCCAGCCAATCTGGGCTTGGTCTCAGCCAAGTCCCTTACAAGTCCTGATCCTAATCTGTTTTTGGTCTTATCTTGGCCCTGGACAAGAGTAACAAATCTTATAAAAATCCTAGGGCAGTTTCCCTTTGCTTTACAGCTGACCATTTTCCAAACTATACCATCATTTTTTTTAGATGCAAAGCAATTAACTCACTCCCTCACTTACTGTCCATTCACATACTCACAATTAGCCTATCTGACCCCTTGTGGCTGTCAGGAGGCATGGAAATGTCTATGGACAACGCACTGAACCAGGACCATTCACTCACCTCCTCTGCAACACTGCTAACTGTAGGATGATTTGCATCTATGACACTGTGTGTCCTTGTTTAGATGTTTGGATGTGTTTTTCCTATTGTCTAGTCATTTGTTATCATTCATTTCAGTACAGTATGAAAAGCAACATGCAGAGACTTGAAACTTGTCTGAAGTAGGTAATCCATCACAGTTAAAATCCTGCCCAGGTTTATTTTTGTCAGTTACTTTATTATTTTGTAGTAAGCCAAGTCAAACTGGTTCATTTAAGCTGTCATCCAGACTGCACCCACATGTTGTTTGGTTGAAACACAGAGGACAAATGATGACTAAACATGGACGTTGTTAAAAGGATTATGTGGAATTGGCTTTGTACATCTACCAAGTAGGAAATGTATTTTTCCAATTCACTAGTATTCTCCCATTAGTGAGTGCCTGCATAAAACAAAATCAGGCACGAGTTTGTCAAAGATTTCCCTCTGTAGAAGTAAACTTTCTGTGGCAATGGCAAAACTGTCAGATTCAGAATGCCAGCAAGCTGAATTATCCACAGGGATAGCATCCCGAGTTAAACTTGTGTTCTCTATTACTTACACAGAAATATACTCTATCAGGAAAAGGAAACCAATCTACCACTAGATCAGTGTTAAATCAACAGATTAAAGAATAATGAAAGTGCTGTAGTACTGTAAATAAGCCAAAAATTGTATTTCTTCAGACATTGTGGGTGTATTCTGCGAGTTTGTGTATGCAAGCGGGAAATCACCATATGCACTTGTGGCATGTCATTGATTTACCAATTATTGAAGACTTGCATGATATAAATTTCTTGGCCTCAGAAAGCATGAGGACCAGGACAGGCCTTGGACTTGTCTTGGTCTCAAGTTTTGCGGCTCTTGACTACAACACTGTTACAAAAAGGCATGGAGAGGAAAACCAACTGGGTAAAAAAGCAGAAATGAAACTGGTCATGTGTTACATGTGGATGTATTTGAGGAAACTGATTCAGTGGATGCCCATGCATGATTTTACATCCCCGGCATGACGTTCTTTCTAATTTAACCATATAGTATGCTCCAACACAGGAAATGACTTGATGGACTGAGACACAAACTAATAGTACAAGCTGTAGTCTTTCAGACATGACATCCAAAACAACCAAACAATTTCAGAATATGGCTGCAATACCCCAAATCTAACATACACTATTTATACACACTTTCTCAAACAAATGTCATGCAAAAAGAAACTTTGCTTAACTCAAGCATCTATAGATACTGGGATTATTTAATAACAATTCCTATTTGTAGGTACACTACAATATCAGCTGAACATATTGTAGTCATCAGATGTTAAAATATACATATTTTTAATGTGTATATTTTAATTTTAATCTCTAACCATTTTAGTTTTTGGTATTACTGATGTATTAATATATTGTTTTTTGGTAATAACATCATTATTTGCAAATGTTTTGTTATTTTGGCCTCAACTCATTTTTATTTTGTGGGAATGGTGAGGGGTAACAAAGATGTGTTTAACATTTTAACTCATTTTTCTGTCACTTCTAGTAATTATTTTTGATTAGTTTGTCATGCTTATTGGGTCATTTTTATTTTCTTGCAACTAATGGCAACCCTCCTCTTTATGTTTCTGTGTGGGCCATAGCAAGAACAGTTACTGTCTTGAAGGTTTCTACAGTCAACATATACAGTATAGTGATACAAAGGTTGAAATATAACATCAAGATATAGATCTAAGCTCCATTTTATACCAAACTGTGATACCTCAGATTCTAGTTCCTCTGATCATCAACAAAAACTGTTTGCTCTCTAAACTCTCACTACACAACACTTTGTACTTCTTTACATATATGACAGTTAATTAAACAGTAACACACATCTGATTAAGTTCATCCTGTATTGGAAAGACTGTCCTCATTCAACTTCACGTACTCTGGGGTGACCAATGAAAGGCTACTGATGAGTACCAGGAGGCAAGTAATCTTTGTTGCTCAGCCCCAGTAAAACCAAGCCACTGATATCTATCAGAATCTACAAGAACTGTGTCCATAAAGTGAAAAATGCACCTTTCAAAAGAATGAGTGGGCAGCTGATTCACCTTCAAATATTTTGTTTTATCATGACAAAATGGGAGACAGAGTAGGCGAAACACAAGAGCTGTTCCCAGACCGGAGGCAAACTTGTGGTTCAACAGGTGTGGAACTTAACCACTCAGCTCTGTGGAAACACTTCAGCTAATTTCTAATCTGTGACTAAAAACAAAAATAAAACTCACAGAAAAATATCTGATAAGTTCAAACATTTGACTGTAGGCAGCTCAATTTCATTTACTTTAGGAATCTCCTGTGTTTTTTCCTGTGTATGTATAATGCATTTCTTTACAACAGCTACACGACAGGATGATGAAATACCGATTCACTGCTCACAGCGGCTTTCATTAGATGTTCAGTGGAACTGGAACTGAGCTGTCACTTGCGCAGGAGTTGCTGAAAGTATTTTTTGCATGCACACTCTCAGTTTTAGGTGAGGAGTCTACATCTAGGATGGTCAAATTAACATTTATTTAGATCAATTAAGTATAAAAATAATAATCCGTTAAAAAATAATAGCAATTAATGCATATAATTTAATGACCCTTGACCCTGTGCGCCTCACAATTCCAACCAGCCAGTGTGTTAGTTGCACAGTAAAATCACAGAATGAATCACTGAATGGAAAGTTTAACTGTAAAAATCACACAGATGGAGCCGTTGATAAGAACAAAGTCATTTGCATTCTCTGTAAGAAGGAATTTTGTATTATCAGAGCACGTCAAGCTTGAAGTATCACCTCAATGCAAACCATGTTTTAGTTCTTCACTTAGCCAAACCCCAGATGTTGAGACAGGCAACGCATCGCAGCCTCGTCGGACCGCAGTTACAGAAAGCAGGCAGCACAGGATGATAAAGTCTAACCCTACGATACGCTTATGTTAAACACTTAAAAAATAAATAAATAAATAAACAAATAAAATTGTTATGGCCACACTTTAGGCTAAGTGATAAGCTTATACTCAATGAAAAAAGACAAGTATTTGGAAAAATGTATGAAGATTTGGAAATTAAATAATTTATTGATTTCTAATGCAACCTTTTGCTACTTCTATTCAATGCTTTACTCATGTGGCACAATAATGTCAATAATGACTTGAAATATCTTCATTTGGGAGCTTTTCCAAGCAAATATTGACATATGTGATTGTTTGTGATTAATTCAACTAATTAATCAGCATATCATGTCATTAATGCGATTTAAATTTTTAATCGATTGACAGCCCCAGATATAACAAGGCAGCAGATAGGAAAACACAGTCAGAGCATTGTGTTATTGGCCAGCAGTTTAACCTTGTGAGGGAGTTGAAATGCTGCCAACAGATAGTCTGGGTTTAGCAGATAGCAAACGATGAGTTGTTCAAAGATTCAATCTCTTCATGTCTGATCCTCAAATGATTCCTGTCTTCTCTAAAATATGAGATTTTTGTTCTATTCTAGCTGTCTTGGTCTCTATTTTTGTTTGGGTCAAAACAAAAATGTGCCTCAAAATAGAAAATTGTGTTTAGGACCAAATCCACGGCCAGCACTCTACACCCTGATAATGACAAGGCCAAAGGCAATAAGAAGGTTATGATCATTACGTGACCACTAGAAGCTCTTCCAAATAAAATGATTTCTCAGCAAACGGCCTCCTTGTCTGTTTCATTTGTATTTTCTAAGTATCACAGGTCAGCCTTATTCAACTGAAGACATCCTGTAAGTGAATGCAGTCACACTATTCAAACTATTTGGACAAAGCCTCTAACCTGTTCCACTGTCAATGAGTCACACAGATAGTATCAATGAGAATGAAAGAACAACTGTGATTACACAGGACTGTTACATACCAACAAATAACGGGAAACAAACAATGCAAGAGTATAAAACAAATGGCTGTTATGGAAGTAATGGCAGCTATCTTCATAACACCACTGAGAAGCTCCCAAACACAGTAAAGTGGTACAGCTGCAGTCTTACGCGAAGATAAAAGGTTTCACATAGTGGAAAAGTTAAGGTCAGACTAGTGTTGACAGAAGGTGCTAAAATGGCTTTTGACTGGCAATGTCAAGATACCAGAACTTTTATAGTTGATACCAACACCAGTGACATCCCACAATTCTGGATACCTGATTCAACAGCACTGCAAAACAGATGTCCTGTTCAGCACACACTCCTTTATTTAAAACCTTTGTTTAAACATTAAAATGTAACAGGAACTTTGCATTTCAAGTAAACATATAGGCAACATTAGAATACTGTGTATTCTAATGTTGAACACTGTGTTACATGTCCAACATCGGCATGTAGCCTTCGAGTGTAAAAGAAAGCAGCTCTACAAAATAACTTATTTAAAATTAGAAGAACTGTATGAAATGCCCTGTAACAATAAATAAAAATGTATGATTATGAGCTCTCATTTACAGTCCTGTAAGCATGACTGCAACTTAAAAGTGTTTCAGGTATTTAAATATTCAGTTTAAGGCTACATTAGAATAAGTATACTGAGTTACATGAGGTGTCAAGTTTCGTTGACGCTACCAATATTAAAAACACCAATATTTGCCATTGTTTTTAAAATTTTGGTATTGACTTCGCACCGAAGTATCGATTCTTGTGAAATCCGTACTTCTGGCTACACTAATAACAAGAGTTACGATTATGATAGCTTAAATTGTCTCTTTCTTTTGTAATGCAAAGCTAAAATGAAATGAAACAAGGTGTGGAGAATGGTCCTGCTATGGAACCCTGCAATAGCTTTAACTAAAACTAAGCTAAAAACTTTACTATCCTGAATTAAGTCCATCATAGCGAGACATTACAACACACTACGACAGCCACAAACGGTACCAACTAGCTGTGAAAATACTGAGAATAAAATGGAACTGTCCAGTGTTTTTTTTTTTTTTTCCACTGGCAACTGAAGTATCAAAGGTTTCCATCAAACACTGTAACGTATATTTATGTTGCTGGGGAGTACTGACATGATTGAATTGGTACTTTAAAAAGCATAAAAAAAATTGATTCAGAGCTCCATTTAGCTCACATTTACCTCCCCTGGTGACACTGTGATGGGTCTAGTGAGGAGCTGACCTTACCTCTGAAGTTGATGTCTTATTTATAGCCTATCCATCTTGCCCATGTGAGTCCACAACCTCAGTTCGTCAATATCCTTCTGCTGACAGGAGACTTGCTTGGCTGATGAGCCCTGAGGATGCCCGGTCAAGGAAGTGCAAGATCCCTCTGACTTACTGGGTGGAAGTTGAACGACTCAATATCTTGAACGGAGCAAGACAGGGAGAGGAGCAATCCCTCTCTACAATGCCCTGTGGGAGACAAGAGGAGAAGCAGAGAGGGAGAGAGAGAGAGATAGAGGGAGGGAGGGTGAAAATGGGAACACAAGAGGTTACTATTGGTCGTTTGCATGACTCTGAAATCCCCACAGGGCCGTGGTGCTCCAACCTTTTCCTGTTTGAGTATCTAAGCAGCCCGTTTTACGCAAACACCCTCACACCGCACACAGACCTACAGCTATTCCATCCTCTCTCTGGTGTTTTCCATCAAAACATAACATTTACCCACATCGACTGCCTGACTTTCCAATCTGTTCAAACTGAAAAGCAGTCAGACAGGGTATAGAAAGATAAATCACAAAAAATAACAATATTAGGTCTGGATTTGTTAACTTAGAAAGATTCTTGAATATTCCTGATAAAAACGACATGCATGAATCACTAACGGGGGGGTGGGGGTTCCCCCCAAGGAAACCACAAATCAATACATTCAAGCTCAAAAACTCCACCGGGGTTCCTGTTTGATGGTTAACATGCGGCGCGGTTGACCACAGGCCGAAGTTTGTTTGATATTTGAACATTTTGAAGTGGTCAGAGCGGGCAGTAAGCAGTTTACAGGGTGAGTTCACAGCCTCTGCGTTTAAAACTTTCCTGCTCTGCCTGTGACCTGAAGTAGCCCCACCCCTTGATCCCACTGTCCAAGTCCAATGTTCTCTGCAGCTTATCAGTCAGTTACCTTTATCCGCACGGCTGTTCTCATAGACTGCTGGAAATTAATTGAAAGCACCAACAAATCGATAAAGAGCTGAGTGAAATCAGGAGCTTCTATTAAGAGCTGTACAGACAATATCATAGAAGCAGCAGGTGGGAAAGAGTAACTACTTTTTTACCTTCAAGTTACACGCAGAAGTTTTCTGTTGGACTGTATAAAACATAAAGCCACATTTCAAATGTTTGGGAGGAAAAGTGTAGCTATGCTGGGATATTTTAGCCATTAGGAACTAGATAACGCTAAAAACACCTGGGTAATCTATGTCATAAATCGATATTACACTTTTGAACTGTTTGATTTCTCATTAAAAAAATAAAAATAAAAAATAAGGCAATTAGCTCCATAAAGGCAATCTGGTAAATGCATCTTAATTGTGATACAGGGCCGCAGTCACACTGTCAAACCTATATTCTATATCAGCTTGAATAGTGAGTTATTAATGTTTAAATACCCCTGTCTCTAAATGTAAATAAAGGTTTGTGATTACTTTGCTACACTTTGAGATTCTTACCAAAAACTGAAAAAAAAAAAATCTGTCATTGTTACAATCAATGCCACTACCGACATCAGTGGTTAGTAGGTTAGACATAGTGCTGAAATTATTAGCCAATCAATTAGACAAAAATTGGGTGATTATAATTTTGATAATTAATTCTTTTTGGCATTTATCAAATAAAAATCAGTATCAATCAATCTTATTTTTTTGGTTGCTGATCAGACTAAGTAAATGATTTTAAGATGTCGCTTTGGGCTCTGCTACCTTGTGTTGGGCATTTGTCATTATTACCATATAGTCTATAGCCGTTCAGTCAAAAGATAACTTGTATATTAATCGACAATGAAAATAATCATCAGTTGCTGCCCTAGTGTGGTGGTGGTGGGGTGTGTGTGTGTGTGTGTGTTGTGTGTAACAAAAAAATTTGAATGCAAGCAGTCAGCATGACTGGGTGGGAAATGTCCCTGTCCTCCAGTCTCAGCCTGTCAGCGGATGTAAGTCTCCTGGTCCAGCAGAACAGGATCCCAGACTCAGCATCAGCACTGTGTGAAGCAACAGTCAGTGCTTTTAAGAGTTAGTGATGGACTGAAGTTCCCATAGACACACTTAAGCAAAAGGAAGAAGTAGACACACTTTCAATTACCAGCTTATTTAGGCCCAGAAATACCAAGGAGGGATGAGAGCAAACAACAGTCGGGCATATCGGACAAAAAGACCAAGACAGACATGACACAGGACACCATCCTTTAGCCAAGCTAAAACACAACTAGCGCCAACGCTGACTTGTTGTCAAAGCCAGGGAAACAAGTTGTTTCGCAATCGCGTTATGTAAACATTTCACAGCCAGCTACGGAGCAAGTCACCTGTGACAGCAACATATGCGACAAGCTCCGTTCTGAGACTGACGTTACCTGTTTATGGTAAATTTTGTGGTTGTTTTGACGACACACTAGCTGTTAACGTTAGCCAAGTTAGTTGACTTCTGTCAGTTAGCCAGCTAGACAAGTAACTACGGTATTAACTTGTTTAACATTACATGTTTTAATCAACAGATGACTAGCTGTCAAACATTGATAACATAAGCTTATAACACGATGCATTGTGTATTGGTTAGCTGCACAGTCGATCCAAAGAAGGCCAGTATCGTTAACGTTAGCTATTTCTTAGCAACACCAACGTTAGCCAGACACCCCCGCACTCGAAAGAAACTCCCTTTAACAAGTTCAAATTAGCTAGCTAATTTCATGTTACAGACGCCACAAGCTCGCTGAGAAATCACAAAAGGCAAAATGTGTTGACTTGCCGGACAGTTCACGAGTTTGCAACGTGAGTTTGTGACTGCTTCTTAGTTAACGTTGCCCCGTCCGTTCTTGGCTGCTGATAGCGGCTGTGACAACTAGAGCTAGCATGGTAGCCTGCTAGCCAACGTAAGTATCATGTGACTCGGCAGCCAGGCGCAGCAGGAAAGGGATTTTCATCTTCATCCAGGCAGCCAGCCAGAGGACAGCTAGGAACAGAGAGGAAGAAAAGAGACGAGAGAGAAATCCCACACTCACTTCTACCTTCAATCCGAGAGCGGATCACTCAAAGATGAAATTTTTTTTTTGAAATCATGCAGTTTAGCTGCAGAAAAATATAATGTTGACTAGAAAAGGCAAAATTTTCTGAAGAAAATTTGCTTAATGCTTAAAGTAATGTAGGCCTATTTTAAGATGTTTAAGCTGTTGTGGAAAGTTGAATAACTTAAAAAGTATAAAAGACATCCTAAAGTTGAACTATACTAAACATTTTAAAAGTGGAATGAAGTTTTTAATTGAAAGTAGAAACAGCAGTGAGTTGAAAAATGGCTGAAAATCGAGATGAATTAAAAATTGTCGGTTGGATCAATACAATTAATACTGTAAATGGTATCATTCAGATGTTTTTATCTATAGTTAGATAAGAGCAGAATGTTCAGCATAGTTGAACATTGAATATGCTCTGTCTCTGAGATCAATATTCCACAATATATTTCAATTAAAGGACTAAAAAATTGTAACTTTTAGTGTTATATTTCAAAAAGTACAGAAAACATGGAAATGTTGAATAAAATTATTAAAGTACCAAAAGTGGGAACCTTTTGAGAGTATGAGTCATGTGAGATTAAAGATTGGCTCACTTGCCTTTATTTGAGCTCCTGCTTCTTACTTTGGAAGATACAGTCACAGCATCAGAAAATGTGACAAAATGCACCATGTAACAAAAAGATTTTTTGGTGGCTGTTGTTCTGTTTTAGAAATCAAGCAGCACAGAGTTACTTTGTGTTGCTGGGGGGAAATACACGTGTAACTGATGTTTTAATGAATAAAATAAACAGCAAATTACACTATACTCCTCCTATACTCTTTTACATTTTTAATTGGCTCAGACAATATCCACCAGCCTCTTGATAGGCTCTGAGAGAGATTATATTTTTTAGCTTCCATGGACTGACTTGCCATGAAATTCTTAAAATGAATTGATATGGCTCTTCTCCGGGTTCCCAAATCCAGACTGAGGTCAACGGGAAACTGAACATTTTAATTCCTCTAAACTTTGGAACAACTCTCCGCTAAATTTAAAGCCAAACCAATATAATCTTCAAATCCCCCCAGAAGACTTATATTCATAAACTTGCCTTAACTTGACTTTTCACTATTTCATGTTGTTCTACTGTTATTTCTTATGCGCTTGTTTATATTGCCTTCTCTTGATTTTCATTAATGTACATTGGTTTTCTGTTGGCCTGTTGGTTTTCCTAATGTCCTGACTGGCTATAAAAACATACAAATTATTTATTTATTTATTCATTCATTCATTTTTTGAAGAACAATGCAACATGAATAACTTCTAGTATTAGTTGACAAATAATTATAGTTCTTTTGGCTTTCCATACACTGCAAAGGTTCACTTATGCGTTGAGTATTGAATTTATTGTTCTTTTGTCCTTGAAAGTTAAGAAGAGGAAAAAGAAAACACAAAACATTTATGATTGTTGATGAGCGATTTTTTGGGTTGTCCACCAGAGGGCGCTCATCTCTGTAGTAAAACCGGAAGCTGACACTTGATTTGGTCATCGAGGAAGAATCCGCAAGGAAATATAAACATTAACGCAGTTTCTTTAGCTTTCCGTTTCCCTGTATGTTTTTAACACATTTTTCTCAATGATCGCATAGTTTCAACACCAAATACATCATGCCTGTCATTTGTGCAGCAATAGGATGCACCAACAAGTTTGTGAAAGGGTCGGAAATAAGGTTTTATAGGTAAGTTTTCAGCGGAGTGCAGCAAGTGCGCGCTAACAGTCATGTCTTTTAACGTTACAGTTCACTGCCTTTATGTGGCAGGCAACAACATAGAAACTGGTAGATCGGAGTTAACTTCAATTTAGCACAAACCCTTTGTCAGGTTTTAGGCTGGGTAATGATCTCATATATCTCTAACAACATCAATACATCCTAACAGTCCAACGCGTCATGCATAAGTGAAATAGAGGCAACATAGTGCATAGTGCGTGCTGTGGTATTTTCTAATTTGTTAGTATTTCTTGGTATTTGAGTTTTGCAGAACGTACAGCCTGGAAAAAAATACATTGCATTACAGTGACATAGTGTTGTCTATTACAATAGATTTCCTTTACAAAATCCCTCTGTCACATGCAGTATATCATTTAACCTGTTTGAGCTAATCTAGGTCTAAAGTCACTGCATATTTAAGTGTGTAAAGCACATGTGATTTTCTACAGTTCATAGTTCTAATGGCAGAAATTCATAGGTATAATAGGCCTGTGACGGCAAATTAAAGGGTGATGATGATAGGTACATAGTAGTCTCTTGGGTGATTCAGTCAGTGAGAGTCAGTGTACAAAATAGGTCTCATTGGAGCCACATTGCTGGGACAATGAAGACAGCAGGAGATCTCTGGCTCAGTGCTGACATGCTGTCTGATAGAGATCATATAATGTGGCAAACAATTTGTCATTATCTGTCTGTAAAAATTCATGTGTGCAGGCTATGGCTCTGATAACTGTTAAATGCTGCTGCATTGAAGTAAATCTGTTGAACTGCTGAATGATTCGGTTCAAGCCAGAAGTGTCATCTGTCCCATTAAAATGATGTTGTTTAGATCAGTTGTGCAGTATCAGGTTGTTTAACAATGCTGGGAACTAGGGATCAATCTAGATGTAGGTAACAGGTAGTGTATGCAACTTACGTTGTTGAGTTCATTGCCTCTGGGATGCCAGAAATCATGACACTTGTGGGGTTATCATGGGCTAATTTAATGAAACATCTGAGATGTGAGGAGACCAGCTGATATTCAGTACCTAGTTTCAGTTTTATCTTATCAGGGATGTGCTGGACTAAGGTGAGATGACTGAAATTGTGCATCTGAACCTGCTTTAGAAACGAACAGTCTTCTCACTCTGCTTCATTTCAGGTTTCCCCTCAGTAAACCTCAGCTTGCCAGCCAATGGGTGCACAGCCTGGGGATGAAAAACTTCATCCCCACCACTAACACCTGCCTCTGCTCCGAGCACTTCAGGCCTGACTGCTTCAGGGATTACAATGGCAAGCAGTTCCTGCGAGAGGATGCAGTGCCCACCATATTTGCCATCGGGCAGGATTCATCGAAGGTTCACGCTTTTATATCGACTATTGCTCACAAATCATCAGTGTTTTTTGTTTCAGTATAAACAGGCAGTCCAATGTTACTTTTATGTTACACTGAGCGAATAGCTGTCTGTGAATCTCTGCAGATTGAACTTCGAAAAAGAGGGGTGATACCAAAGGAGACGAGCCTCACCAGTCGAATAGGAATACAAGCAGACAGAGAGCGGCCAAGGGAGGCCGCCGGCCCACGCAAGGAGAAACGAGGAGGATTCAGGGTGAGATTTCCATCGCCATCACTCTCAGCTGATATATGAGATGTCAGTCCAGCCCCAGTCTATATGTTATTGGCGGGTGAGGGAAAGCCCTGCACCTTCGACTTCCCACAGTCAGCTTCTGTGCAACCTGAAACAGGAACACTGGCTAGTGCTCATTCATAAGAGAAAAATAATGTCTTCTGATAACATAATAGTACAATTAAAGCAGTGGTACACAGAGTTATAAAGGATGACCCAAAAAGGAATGAAGAACAACTCTTTACTTTGACATGATTTTCCATTTTTTAAGTTGCATCTGGTGCAGCCACACATACTGACCTCAGATTAGTTGTGTCAGAGCCGTCATTAAGACCAAATAGATATAGAATATAATACTCCACCAGCATTGTTTGTATCATATGTGAAAGTAAAGCAGTCTCTGTATTATATTTAGAACATGAGCCAGGCCGAGCAGTTATCAAATGTATAATTTCTGCTTATGAGTACAAAATGTTTTTCTGTGTTTTTTATCACAGGGTGGAAGAGGAGGCGGGCGCGGAGGGAAAACTTCAGCTGACAGGTGAGACTACAACAGCATTCCTAAAGGAAAATCCACTCTATAGCAATAACACTATATAAAACAACAACTGTTAGCAATGTAGTTTGCATTCTTGGGACCAGTTTGCACAAATGTTCAACAATCAGACAGGGACAAATCCATCATAAAAGAGGCAGAGATATCAATTTATATACAATCAATAGTTTCAGTTGACCAGAATCAATGCAGTCATAAGACGTGCTGGTTTTGAGTCACAGGTGCAATTTTCTGTTTTTTTTTTCTCAACTGGAAAAACTCATTCTCTTGCTTTTTTGTCAAGCTGTCAATGGCACTCTCCCTCTCCACCTTCACCTACTGAACGCAGCAAGTTCATGCCCCTTTTCTGCAGTTTGTCAGAATGCATTCTGGGAAGTATGGGAAAGCACTAACTGAAGTAGAAGTGGGCAAGGCAGGTTGAGGGAGAGTTGGTATGCCAACAAAGAACTTTTTTTTTTTTTTTTTTTTTTTTAAACATTTTTTCCCCTTACACTTCATAACAAAATTGCTCCTGGAGTGAATTGAACATCATAGAGTGAGAGGATCTGAGGGTGGAACTTTCCTTTAAGGCCCTGGGTTGATATTAATTAAATCTTGATGTGAATTGAGGTTAGACCATTGTTTCATAATGTTGTCAAAGGCAAAACTGTCCCGAGGTTTTTCACCCCTGCTCAGTAGATGCTTCACAGAGTAATTGAATAATTGTGTGCAGCAGTTTGTCATTGCCGGCCTCTACTGTGCACTGATGATGTTGAATCATAAAAGATGTAAATTCATGCAGCAGCAACAGTTCGTATTTATTAAGCCACTGCCATTTTACAATGTCATACTTGCTAACTGTAACTGTAATTGGATTACGCTCAGGGAATTTGCTCCAAGAAAAGAAACTGTTGCATCAGAGTGACCATGTGACTCAGTATTGTCCGTCTTTCACCTCATACATGCAGACAAACTCTGGGAGCCAAGAGCAAAGTTTATGACAGCAAAGGCCGACTGCTCTCCAACGGCAAGGACATGTGTGACTGTCTGGATGTGGACTGCATGGGCTGCTTCTACCCCTGCCCCGAGTGCGGCTCGCGCAAGTGCGGGGTCGAGTGCCGCTGCGACAGGAAGTGGCTTTACGAGCAAGTGGAGGTGGAGGGCGGGGAGATCATCCGGAACAAATTCGTTGTTTAATTAGCAGCGAATGTTTTTGAAGGACTGTCACGACATCAGGGGGTCGTCTGGGAACCAAAACTCACCCCCTCCATGAACCCAGCTTTTCTAACCTGGCTGTCGGGCCTCTGATTATGAGAGTTTTTTTTATGGACCCTTTAATGAAGTTTACTGACATTCATCAGCTTCTGCAGTGGCTGGGTAGAAAATCATACAAAACAACTGAATTAATGCGCAATTTGGAGATGTAGTTTTTTGTTTTTTCCTACAGCTTTTATTTCTTTTTCTTCCAAGGTTTATTTATTTTATTTTTTTTTTGTATTTCCAGTTATGCCTTTCAGTTTTTGCATGTGTAATACGACAACTTGTAGTAATAAACTGTCTTCTTAAGTCTCCAGCTTAGAATGAATTTTGTGTTTGGGCCTTTAGCTCTGTGTGGCTCTGACTTGACTTATAGTGTTGCAGATACACACATGGTTTTTAAATCTGTGATATTCTGTGAGATGATTGTAAATCCAGAAAGAATGTGATGGGTTAGACAATAGGCAGATAAGAAAGAAAGTTTTTCTGAGACTTGCAGTGACCATTGTGTTCATAAGAAAGATTATAAATTTGTGTTCCAAAATGCCAAATATGAGCATGTCAGATTTGATCAATGTTCACAAGAAATTAGGCAGTTCTTATCATTAAGGCACTGCCTAATGCAGTTTCAGGTTTTAGGCAGTGCCTGCTGTTGGAAATATAGGCAAGAAAGTGAAATGGAGGCCGAATTTAAGGTTAGAAGCAGCTGGATGCCTGTATTACTGTATCAAGTATAAATCTCAATGGATATATAAAGTTGAATAAAGGTGGGTTTTTAGTATGTTTTTTTGTTTTTTGAATTTTTTGAATTTTAATCCATGTTAGGTCCAATTTATTTTTTGTCTCTGCCAATCTCAAGGCATTAAAGTTGTGACAAAGGAACTAAAGTCTCCTGCTTCTGAGTCCTAAATGACACTGATTCACTTAGGATTTTTTTTTCTCCCACAAAATGCAGATAATGCAATTTAGCCATACACAACAGTGCTCTAGCTGCATAATGCTGCATAATATTGAATTAAACAAGCAAAATGAATCAAATATTCGTTTTTTTTCTGAGGAAACTCCCAGGTGCTGCTTCCCAGGTAATCTATCTGTTTGACCGCTGTGCAGCCACAGGCAGGGATGCAGTGGAGAGTAAACCCACCTAACCTCAGCTTACCCACAATGTCAGACTGATTTAAATCTGTAGGACATAAATTCATCATAATGCATCATAATAAGTTGTCTCAAAGTCAGGCACAGTATCAGGATAGTTTAAAAAAAATAAATGTAATTGATATTTATCTCTGTTGGTTACTGTTTGCCTTATAATGATCACCAACAGGAGGCGATAGTTTAGCCACTTTTGTACTTACCACTATATCAGTGTCCACAGGCTGTGGGCAAGTAGCAAGACAGCCATTCATCTCACTGGGAAAAAGCAATATTTTGGAAAGATGCCCATTTTGAAACATCTAAAGTTCACATATCTTTCTGTCCTTGAGCTCACATAGAGGTTAAATATGACTATTATGCAATCCACGGTTCCTTCGCCTCCACATCCTCTGCTTGTTTTCAGGGACCATTGGCAGTATTAGTCATCAAAATAAAACATGCGTAATGGATGATCAGAATAGAGTCAAGTCAAAATTTGAACTTTAAACTGTTACCATGGGACTGATGGAGGTATTTCTCTCCTAAAGGGCATTTTTAATCACTGCTGGGGCTGTATGCACCCACAAAGAAGAAGCAGATCTCAGTTCAAATCTTTGTTGTCCCATAAGGGAAATTTGGTTTGCAGTCAGCGTTTACAAAAAAATCACAAAAACATACATCAATTGTTATACGGAGATTATGCAGTTCTATGCTGTAGTTGCTCTTTCATTGTTACTGTCTTATTTGTAATGCACTTCATAATTTGTTTGAAAAATGCTGTTCAAGTAGCATACATTTACTATCACTATTAAACATCAGTCAGTAAGACCAGGGAGGGAGCCAGATGCTTGAAAGGTGTAAAATGTAAAATAACTAATTCACCAAAGCCAATAATGTTTTCATACATAATTTTATGGCCAAACGAAGCTGTGAGGTTGTTGCAGGTATAAACAAATCACTGGTTGTTGTCCTAGAGGGCATCAGCTCACACTGCCCTCAGGGGTGAGCAGGCCTGTTGAGAAATATATTGGCCCTCCTCACCACATGGCTCTTAAACATTTCAGCTGGCTGTGGCCGGCTCACACCAGTAACCTCACTGGCTTTTTCCACCTGGCTCTCTGTTTTTATTGACCTCAAGCTGCCAGACCAGGCAACCATACAAAATGTTGAAACAGGTGCAATAAAACTAGATTCAGTAAAACAAGGTTGTCATTTTTCCTCACAAGTATAAAAAGATTTAATGTTTTCATAGGGAAAAACAGGAACTGCACCCTCTTCACAGAGTCCATCTGTATTCATGTCAAAGTCTTGTTTGCAATCAGCAAGTTCGCGGACATCATCCACCAGCTCCATTTCCCTGCCTTTGATTACAGTGGCTTTGGGATTGGGCTGTAACCTTCTAAAATCTATTGCCATGTCCTTACTTTTGAGAAAATTCAACTCAAGGAAGAATTCATCACGCCTTGACACAAAGTCATCAACAACATGGCCGTGTCCATTTCCCCCTCCTGCAGAAGACCAAGAATGACAGAATCATCCGTAAACTTGATAAAATGTCTATCTAAATATTGGCTGCGGCAGTCATTAGTGGGGAAAGAACACAAACCTCGAGGGAAGCAGTGGATAAAACAAGCTGCTCGGAAAGGGCACCAATGACCTGAACGCAGTGAGATCTGTCAGCAGCTATCCAGCCCACAACATTCAGACTGAAGCTGATATGTGACAGCAGCGTCTCTGCGCAGCGTTCAAGGCTGAAACAAAATCCATGAACAGGAGCCTGGATGCTGACAGAGTCGATGAAGTAATATAAGTGTAGCATCTTTCACTGCATCCCTGCCCTTCAGTATACACATGTGCTGTCATTAATCCTCTGTATTATCAACTTGTTCCAGAATATGTTTTTATCAATACCAAATGTTTTCATTACTTAAGTTAGCCTGGCAACAAAACTCCATGATTGCCTTCTAAGTATGTTTTTTGGGATCTTATAGGCCTTAAGCATGCATGCATGCATAAAATATAAGAATTTAGCCACAATCTAAACATTTCTATTTCTCCCTTTCCCTGTGTCTGGATGTAACGCAGGTGGAGTTATTTTAGGAACAAGTTGCTGTCACCTTTTACTTTGTCCTATGTCTTTAAGGAATACGGCAATGTTTGCACTAGCTAGGCCACTGACTCCTATAGACTTCAAGTCTTTATGCTAAGCTAACAGGAAATGCTAACCATCAGAAATTAATCAGTGGACGTACAGAGGTGAAAATGATATCAAACATCTTGCCTCAGTCTGGGTAAGTCAGAAAAGGGGTATTTTGCCCAAAATGTTGGAGTATTCCTTAATGAAACTGTGACATTCACTGCGAGTATTTCCTGTTTTTCTTGATTGCTGTTGCTATGCACAGGTGCTAGCCTGCTAGCATGCCCAGGACGTGTGCATTCCCTGTATGTAAATCCAGAATCCATATGTAAACATATGGATTCTGATAACCTTACATTATTTACTGTTTTACCACATAAATCCTCTGTAAACTTTTGGTAAGCTATGGATACAACTGAGTAGTTCAAAAATCAATTACATTATGCATTCACTCTTTAAGTTTGTTCTTTTGGCAACAGAAATAGATCCTAAAATAGATCCAAAACCTTGTTTTTACCTTTGACAAACATTGTGTTTTTGCCTGTTAGGTTGTCTCTCTGGCAGTAGGATATCTCAAAACCTTATCAACAGATTTCCATGAAATATGGTGGAGAGAAAGGCTTGAGCCAAGGACCAATTTAACAGATTTTTGTGGTGATTAGATCAGGGATTTCACCCATTACACAATTCTAATTTCTTAGCTAATACCATGAAACAAACAGAGATAGAGACTTGATTGCAGTTTCCACGGGTATGTTTACAATGTCAAGGGGTCAAATTCACTTAAAATTTACGTGATAGAAATGTTGGAGAATTGTTCAGGGTTGATAAAGGCTGTTAAAAGAAGCAAGCACTTCCTTGCCACAGTTCATACACATGCCAGCTTGTACTCTGCACTCCTCTACTGCTATTAGAGGTGTCTCAAGAGAGGCTGCCAAACTTAGACTTTGTCTCAAGGTGTCTCAAGATATGAAAGATTCAGACCAGTTATGTCTTAGGTAAACCATCTTAGGATGTCTTAAGATTTCTTGGATTTTGGCAGTGTCGTAAAGTGTCTCAAGACTTGCAGGTTTTCTAACTTGATACATCTTCCGACATCTTCACAGCTATGATGTCTGTTACTAACAGCCACTTTGGTCCCTGTTCCCTCCTGGACCTGGTCATCGCTCCACCCAGTCTCAACTCTTTCCCACCGGGCTCCACAATAATGGGATAGTGGCCCTCCGGCTCCAGTCAGGACAGCAAAATTACTCTGTGTTCTCCAGTGCAAGCTGAAAACTTGTCTCTATTTTAGGTCCCTATACTCTCTTCCTCAACTTCCTCCAATATGTTCTTGTCTTATAGAACAAAAAATCTTTGCCTCACCCCACAGCTCTTTCATCTCCAAGCTTTATTCTATCATTGATCAGTCCATTCGATCATTTTCTATCATCAGTCATTCCAGAGGTAGAGAATGTCTTGTTATATCTGTTGTTTATGCACTGCAGTTCTGATCCTTGCACTTACTACTGGTTGACTGTAATATTGGAAATCTTTGAAGATAGGTTTATTGCACTGTTGCACTCATTGTATATCACTCTGGACAAGCGTATCCGCTAAATCGTAAAAAGTGAATGCACAACACACTTTGCTGTGAGATTCCTCTCATGAAGTGGGCAGTCTCTTGTGGGCCGAACATTGCAAACTTTCTCTGCACGTACTCTATTGACCTTTTTTGAGTAACTTCGCTGATGTATTCTTTTCCCAATTGTTCTTTCTAGGTCAGTATATTAGGAGAAAAACTAAGGAGTCATTGTCAAACATGGGGAGAGACATGGGGGCAAAACACAAGCTCAATTTTTTTCACTATTTCCCAAAAAATAAAATGGAAAAAAAAAATGCTAAAAATAGTTCCGGTCACAATGGCCCCATATCTGTCCTTGTGATATCATTGTCCTCTCCATTCCTGCACCCAATTTTAGCTCTAATAGCCCATTGCGCAAACAATAATAAAATGCATTTTTCATCATTTGCAGCTGCTCTTTCTTTTCCCGGTGCAGAAAAGATGCACGCTCTTTCTGAAAAACAGCCAGAGATTTCATTGTTAATGCCTTAGGAAAACAGGTAACTGCTAGTCACGCTCCCTCCTACCAGGGTTATTACTTTTGTGTCCTCGAGCAGAACATATGATGCTAAAATAAGCCATAACATGATGTGATGTTTATTGCTTTCCTCAGTGACACCTGTTCACAGCAATAATGCTAACAATGCCTTATATCACTGAGCTGAATTAGGTCACAGTAAAGAAGATCTTGTTAGGGTAAAGCCTTGGTTTACTCAGTGTCTTCCCAAGTGCCAAGTGTAGGCAGATAATTAACATGTGATATTAATGAATTGTGCTCCCTGATATTAGCAGGTGCCTCAGGTTTGTGTGTCTTTGCATTAAATTAGATGGTATCCTAACAATCTGCAGTCAGCAGTCAGCCTGAGAAGCTGTATCTGCTTTTGCTTCAGCACACAAGCTGTTTCCATATGGTAGAAACAATGACAGTGTGCAGTGAACATTACACCAGGGTGCTGCTCTATTATTAGTCTCATTTCTCTGCAAAAATGGCCATTAGTCCTGCAATTGTGGGATTTTAGATTCTAGTTTCCGTAATAGTAAAGAAAAAGGCCTCAGTGATAAGAACAATACAGTCCTGCAGACCAAAAGCATACACCGATTTTGTTCCCACCTTTGAGGATTGCTCTGTTTGATTTTTTTCTCAGGGGAGAGACCATTTCCCGTTTTGATTGAGGGCTAATACAAAATAAATCAGTAAGTCTTCCTCAAATCAAAACAGACCATATGGGCTATTTCCAGTTTGTGTTGCTTGAAGCAGCCTGATGTACACTTACATCTACAAAACAGGCAGTTTGTATCACAGGACTTTATCACCAATCATACACTATGTCTGAAAACAGCTGAAGGGGAAGAACACAGCCAATACTCGGAAATGATTACTATAGAGGTAATAAACTATGTGAATATATATATATATATATATATATATATATATATATGTGTGTGTGTGTGCTCTACACAGGCTTCAGCATTCATCAGCAGTACAGAAAAGGGCAAAAAGCTGCAGCGTCATCACAAAGTAAGTCCAACTGCATAATGTCTTAGTGCAGAAATATATTCAAACATGTCACATTTTTGTTGTGCATTACTTTGTTACTTTGTTAAATACCACTATGCATATTTTTTTATTCTATCATTTCCTGACATTACACCTACCTGCTCAAAGTCAGAGTAGTGTAACAATCTGGCATTTTAAGTGTACTGATACCTGCAGAGTCATTCTTAAATTTAGTATATTGAACAGGGCTATCAATCACTAGACACTCGTAGTGGAGCACTGGAATAGAGGCCTTGTCTTGTAGTGCAAGCTGTCAGGCAGAGATGAGACTAGGCTCAATTTTTTATAGGATGACCAGGATTAGGAGCTCCAACATCCCATTGTCAGGATGAAAAGTTGAATCACAAGGTTATTGAATTGTTGGGGTCAGTTACTTGGCCAGGAAACAAAAGGGGAACTGTCGGTGGGACATTTAATCCCTCAGCTGGCCTCTATAACTTTAAAGCCGTCCTGCTGTCTCACTACTACGTGTACAGACAGTTTCTATTTGCCCTGACTGTCCACTGTGCTGACAAATTGTTATAGGTGTTAAATACTATAGGTTAATACTGTATATAAAGCAGGTCAAAGCATGTAATTAATACCAATTTTGTTATAAGAAGGTAATTCTCTTTGACTAAAAGCAGTAGTGTTCTTGTGCAAAACAGTAGCCTGTTTATATTATGACTGATGTTATGATGTCTAGACAAGATAAGGGAACAAATGTCAAAGGTGATACTTGTTTATTTTAGTACCAAATCAACATCATCTCACTGACATGAGGGTATTAAATGCAGGTTGTGTGATGGGGTTCAGGGGACCATCGGGCTCTTTAATAAGACAGGCAAGTTGGCATATCTCCAGGAAAGCGCCCACAGTCAGTGTCTGCAGTTTCACACGAGGTGCACTTGCAGTTCCTCGCCACAGGGTAGGTGACGGCCAGTGGGCAGCCTTTAATGTGTTTCACCTCGTAGGACCAGTCCCCATTGCAGATCTTCTGTCTGGGCCAGTTATCTGGGCCTATGTAGACCGGATCCTGTCATTAACACCAACAGACAGCAGTATGGTGTGAGACACATGGCCACACATCGCTTATTACACTGTGAATTCAACCTCCTCCCATCAGGACGGTGCCTCTCTGGCACCTCCGTGTGAGACAAATTGAAAGAAAAATATGTCTGCACCAGCAATAAAGTTTTAAATAAGAACAAGACCTCTGGACAATTGTAAACTATTCAGAAATATGCATTTGACTGCTGACTTCTGCCTACACACTGTGCTTTAATAGCACAGGTATGCAGATTACCAGCAGTTATTCAGATAATCTATTGTCACCGCCGACTAAACTCTACTGACAACTGTATAAAGGTTTGTCTAGGAAATAACTAATTAAACCGCATACCTAAACTGAAAGGGTCTAGTGCCACAACCTAACAGCTTGCCCTCCGTGTTCGACGTGGATGTGAGACTTGTTTGTCCCTGATGTGGGTTCCCAAACTAGCCCTGGTCAAACAGAGTGCAATATGGGAGACTCACCTGACCCCAACTCACAAGTTCATTCATCCCAACCTGCTCACAGTCAGTGGCCCAGAATCATCAGTTCACCCATGGACTCAACTCCTCATGCAGGCTGGCTGCCACTCGACATCACACCTGAAACCCTCCGTCTCCGCTCCCCAATCAGTGTCTGCCCTCAGCTCAACCCTGACACTATCCCATATGGAGAGATCTACATAGGACTAAAGGTTACTCTGAAGGCTATCATAACACTATACTCTCCTGTCTTTTTTGTCATGTGAAATGATATTTTAGTGTTGTTTGTGTCTTTAGTAGTATCCTTTAAATTGCCTCGTGGGGTAAAAACTGAGATGACCTAAATTGAATGGAACTGAATTAATTTGAATTGAAGTGAATTGAACCGAATTACTCAGACACTGATTGCCCCATGTTATGGCTTTTGAAAAAAAGAAAATCCAAACCTTTGCTAATATGAAATGCAATGTTTCTAATACCAGTGCTATTCACATAAGACTAAAACAGCTTTAGACCATGATAACAGAGTTGTGCTTAATATATGCATGCATGTATGACACATACAGGATAATTGTAACCTATTCATGTCCCAGTAATTCTTACAAGCAAATGCATGTTTTACAAGTTGCAAACTGTCACGTCAGAGGTTGAACACTTGGAGCATGTATCAGTAACCTGCAGCAGCACAGCTCTGTCTCATTCTCCGTTACCTCCTGGTAGCACTGGCCCGCACATATCGTGGTGAAGACGGGCTCGTTTCTGCCACAGCTCTCCACGGTGATGCTGATGTTAGCTGGACGGCAGCCGAAGTTGCAGCCCTGCCCCGCCTCCGCCCCCGCCAGTGCCAGCACTGCTGCCATGACAACCAGCTGCATCCTGGGCTGGGTGCAGTACAGATGCCTGCCACAAGGGGGATCACATCAGAGGATGATTCATTGCATGTGGCTGTGAACCCGACAGATTAAAGATGCTGTTTGCATGTGATCCCTCAGATACAGAGGAGGTGTATGAATTTGACTACCATGCCTCTTCAATTTTGCATCTATTTGACATGCTTCAATATATACATAGGGAAAAAAACATATTCAAAAGATTCATTTTTTCTGATCAATGTCTCATACCATCTGCATACGGGTTAAATCTAGTGTCTTTTAAATAACATAAATAATGACCTTTAATTTGTTTTTGCCTCAGTTTCTATGACTGCCTTGTTCTGGCTTTACTGATATTGCTGTTGATTTTAGGTGTTTTCCTTTGTACAGCACTTTATATTTTATGTGCTTTAGTAATGATACTGCTACTACTACTACTACTACTACTACTACTAAGAAGAAGAAGAAGAAGAAGAAGAAGAAGAAGAATACTACAATAAATGTACAGGGAAGATATAATATGAAATAAAATAAATATATTATAACATTATAACAAATGTAGAAACAAATCAATCACCAAGCCTAGCCCAACCTGCATAATTTAAAATAACCTGTATCTGAATTTCCTTTTATAATAAATACCAAAGTGGTTCTTTGGAGTCCCTCTGTCAACTTAAACTTATTTATTCAGCATCACTGAAAACACAGTTATTAACAGTGAATTTAGTATAGATATATAGATATATGTATAGATTTGCCATAGAGACCTACGCAAACAAAACCTAAGCAAATTGAAACATGGCTAAAAATTATAAGGTGTATCCAGTGACTGCCCAGATTAAATAACTGATGAGGGAATCAAAGCATCTCCAAATTAATATGTTGCAACAGCTACGTTGGATGCAGTTTAGAAACAACATCATAGGCTAGGCAGGGTGATCACAGACAGAATGAAGGTGATCAGGGAAATATCAGGGATTAGGACAGTGTCAATGATCAATTACATATTTCAAGAATCTCCTCAAATCAGAGCCTGTATGTAAAAAATCTAACCTTTATTTGCAACTTTTATTTGTAACTCTAACTTCTAATGACTGTCAAAAATGCACAGCAATTAACTTTCCTTTACAGGCTTCCATCCTCTCATTTACCAAATTGTCAAGTTATGTGGTGGCAAAAAAAATGGTGCACATTGTAAGAATTATTTCAACAATTTTGAACCGACTGCAAAACATATGTTTGCACCTCAGAACTTTTATGCATAACACACTGACACACGCAGCAGATGCATGGTTGATATTTTTGCTGCAATAAATCTATCATAAGACAATAAAATCTATCACTAGTATCGCAGCACCTTGTTCTTTATTCTGATAAATGCCACTGAACTGTAACCTGATATTCCTGAAGAGTAAAAGCCTGTCTTACCTCTACATATCTCCGTATGTTATTTGAAACTTTAGAACTGCATCATAAAACCAATTTTCACGTAATTTAGATAAAAGTACACACACACACACACACACACACACACACACACACCACTGTAACATAAAACACACCTGTGGAGCTTTG
>OMKZ01034615.1:0-11234 GCA_900302535.1 Neoniphon sammara | reverse complement strand
GCCAAAGCACAGCAAAAAGTATCTGCATGCACAAAAGCCGGTACTGACACATGCACAGGCACACAAACTGCATGCAAAGAGCACTACAGGATTTTCACAAGCATCTCAATGCAGCACACAGGCCTGTGCAGGTGCAGACAGTAAAAGTGAAAACAACGACCATCAAACACCTGAGCACAGGTTATCTTGTCTGAGCTGTTTGCACATTTTAGACCAAGTCTCCAAAAATCAATGCATCCATCTTACAGCCCGAAGTCAGAGAAGAAAAGGTTTGTTTGTGTGCGTGTGTAGCTTTTCACTTCTTTAAGGGACTGGCATAGTGTTAGAGTTTAGGTTTAGAGTTGGCATTAGGTTTAAATTTCAACCACAGATTCTTTTAAAATGTTATGTATTGTCAATTTGTGTTTGGTGCATTCCAGGAATTATTTTGTAGAAAATTTAGTGTACCAACTTTCCTTCAACCTGCATGATCTACTTCTGCTTCAGAATAGAGGGCGGTCATATGGCCAAAAATAACACCAATTAAATATTTTTGACCAATACCTTAATGACAATGTTGCAACAATTACTTGTTGGGGAAAAGCTGACTATTGTTTTTCACACACATGATGGAATCTGATTTCATTCTTCCGGGGAAAGACAGTTGAGTAGGGGTTAGTGCTAACTAACAAATGCTTCACTAATTAATTCCATGTAACACTGAGGCAACTTTATTGCAGTGCTTGTAGAAAACTACTCGTTTTTTCTTTGCATCATTTTGGTTGTGAGTGAAGTGACTCCACACCAGTGATCTGCACCCAATCGTCTCCAAACTCACTCGTCTTTTTCTGCTCTTTATTGTCAATAACATTTTCTACAGAAGACCAGTCTAAGGGTCATGTGAGCAGGGTGTGTTCACAATCTGTTGTGCTGCAGAAAAATCTCCATCCGGCGAAAATGTAACAACCAAAATAATCAAAGTTTGAAAAGTTACTACAATGTGATAATTAAAATGACAATTTCAGCATTACATTTGGTTGTCACCCAGCTCTACTTCATATAGCAATTTCCTACATATCCCATGATGCTTTTTGACAGCTCCAAGTGAACGTGCCTGGACTTGTTACACACAGGTGAGTTTTACAAGTGGAGAGAGCTGTAATTATACTGATACTGATAGCATTAAGACAGTGAGCAAGTTTGCCACTGAGAGGAAGTGAGAGTCTTCCCTCAAGCAAAACTCAGCTTGTCTAGTTGCAGTATTGCATTCTGGTCTATGTGCTGCTCATGTCGTGGAGAAATGTCTCTCTGTCCTCTTCTACGATTTCTCCCTGTATGATTGTTGAATGTCATTGCAACATGGCCGCTCTAGAAAAAGAAGCCCTCGCTCTTTGACTGTGACACCAAAACACAATGCTCAATGCTGATGTTTTAGACAGCCTAAGTTAAATTTTGTTGAGTTAAACTCCCATGCAGCTGCTGGCAACAGATGTGACAGTGTTCAAGTGTTTCAGGGTGGATTTTTCTTTGTGGTTAACCTGACTTTAGGATTAGGATTTGGACTCAGAACTAAAGTGAGACTTGGGATTTGATTCAGATTAGGGTAAGGGTTAATAGTTAGGGATGCAGCAGAGAGGACTGCGGATAAGTCTAGGGATTATGGAGAGTAAAGTCCTCATAAAGATAGAGGTACAGGTGTGTATATCTGTGTGTTACCCTCCGCCCTCACCTACCCCCAGCTGGAGGTCTCATCTTCTCACCACGGCCGCGGGGACAAAGCGCCTCTCAGTCATGTCATCCTATCTCACCGCCAGGGCCTCTTCCCTCTGAGGGCCTTCCACAAACGGCTGCTTCAACTCGACGGGGGCAGATGGGAAATGATATGGCAGCGTGGGCGTGGCTGAATCGCGGGCGCAAAGGGAGCACACGGAAAAGGTGAGCGGAAAAGGCGCTGAAGTGGAGAAATGAATCGTGGCAGAAGAGTAAAGGGCAACACTGAGTGATGTATGGAGCGAGTGGAGGCGACTGAGCGAGGGAGGCAGCAAATCCACACGGAGAGAGAGAAGAGAAAACAGTGTGGATCAGGCTAATGCCATCTGTTACCAAATATCCCACAATACACTTTGACCCCATCATGAACTATTAAGACTAGACCCCTTTCAATCACACAGCCCTTCTCACTGCACTGCATGTTGTTTGGGAACATGCACCATTTATAGTAATTCATTCCAAACTCAGATTTTGTTTGACTGCATTATTTAACAAGATCTGCCGCACAGATGTCCCAGCAGGCATCATGCATGTTAATAATAAGATTAATGAGTAAAAGAGGTTTTTTTTTTTGGTTTTTTTTTGTGTCTCCAGTAGTAATCGGTCGGTTTGGGCCAAGCTCGCTGAGAGGCAGACTGTGCCGGGGTGAACCACCGCATCACGTGTTTTGCTGTTTCAACACCGACCTTAGGCAAACACACACCAACTCCATTCATGAGGGAACAATCACACACACACACACACACACACACACACACACAAACACACACACTCCATGAGCTGCATGTGCTGCAAGCATGCCGGGTGCCCTGATGAGTTAATAATTCACACTCTTACAGCGCTTCACTTGCTGCTTCAAAGGAATCCCGGCACTGTACTGAATCTATTTTACATTCCTCAGCACTGTATGTATCTGGGTCCCCATTTACATATCTGAATAATGAACAGCCTACCCTTTCTAATTAAACCCTAAGAGAATCCTCAAGAGTTTTATCACAATTTTTGGTTATCAGAAAGAAATTCCTCAGCCCTTTTTGCTCCCCCAAAAAAATCAAAGGCTGGCTGATTTAAATCGTGGACACGGAGAGACGGGAGCTGCAGCCTGTGTCGCTGCAGGTTTTTGAGGAGTCATGATCACCGCGAGCAAAACGCAGAGAAATCTGTCTGAATCCAAATGCGACTACCAGTAATTGAGGAGGACAGCCAGTCAAGTTTAAGGAACAAAATCTGCGATTCCAGGCGCAGTGACAGCCCTGATATTGGCTAGTCCACTGATGGGGAAAGACAGGAATTTAGATATTCATAATAGTATGGCATAAGGGGCTTTTTAATCAGCCTGGAGTTCTAAATTTACATGCATGCATGCTGGGGTTTCTTTTAATTTCAGTTTGAGACCTGAAAGATGCATATATTCACAAATTAATCCACAATTGTTCATGGAAATCCACTCTGCTACATCACAGAGCAAATGTATGTTACTAATCATTGAATAATCAGTTTAATCTGGTGTTGCATTAAAAGATCCATTTCACAATTAATTTGCTTAGATTGCACAGATAGATTCCAAGTTATTTGTCGATTTCTAAATACTTTCGGATGAACACGCGTCTTCAGATGAGGTTGTATTCGGTGCAGGGCGGTGGTGTACGGTGGGAGTGGCACTGAGCAGGATATCAGATATCCCTCCAACCCATCCTTTATCCCTCCGCTCAAGGTTTGCACCACCAGCATATTGTCCCTAATCTTCCTGCATCTGCTGGCTTGCAAAGCCCCATTAAACAGCCAGACCACTCTGATAAGGTTACTGACTTAATGCTCAGTGACATAATTAAATTGAGTATTTAATCTGACCATGGGAGCGGAGGGGCCCAGGACCCCCGCCGGGCAAGGGGAGCGTTCACATGCCTCGCCTTGGCTGACCTTCCAAATAACTTGTACTTTGATCCAGGTTGGGGTGATCATCCTCTGCACCACAGCAGATAACGGACTGGCTGCAGAGGATGTCTGCCTCAAATATTCCCTGTCAGTTCAAGTGACATGTTGGATTTTCTCAGTGGCGGTAGGCTTTGTGAAAGAAAAAAAAATGCGGAATAAATAAATTATAAATTAGTCATTCAACAGCGAGCAACTTTCCACATCGTCCAGTTTGCATATGGGAAATTGTTTCTGGTATGTAAATTAGGCAAAGAGATCCATTTGTCCACTGACAGCAGCATCAACAGACCAGAACGCTATGCAGCCACAAGACCAGTTGTGTTTTGTGTAAAGGCCCATTTATTTCTGCATTAAAATGCCTCAGTAGCTACACCGATGCACCGTAACCTACATGCAGCTCTTCCAAAACGTAATGCAAGTCTGTGATTGGTCCACTAGGCCATGTTGTACTTCTTTCACCACATCTGCGGTTGGCTTCCCCTGATAGGAAAGACAACATGGAGCCAGCTGAAAAGAGATGAGCTGAGAAAGTTGGCAAATATGTTCATTTGTAGGAAATCTCATAACCAAATTATTAAAATTGGTAGATCTAGCTAAATTCATGATAAGAAATATCTTGAAACATGGTTTAGAGAGCACTGATGTGTCCAACAGTGGACTGATACTAGTTAAGAGTTTGCAATGTGGACAAAATCAGATATTATGATATCTTTGACTGGATGCCTCGACATCGCTATTGTGACAATACTGTAGAGACGTCTATTGGTATTAAACACACGAGATTTTTTAAAACCATCATTAGTAATGTGGTTATGATGACAAAGCAGGTAGAGGCAAATAACATAACAACTACTGCAGTCTAATAAGTTCAAAAAATTGCATCCCTTTACAGTAATGCAGCCTTTAAAGCCAGGAAAAGACAACACTTACGGCATATTACGATATCCAAAGTCCCAAACAATATCTAGTCAATATCTAGTCTTGATAATCCATCCAGCCATCCACTGCTGACCCGCGTTTCAGAGATCTGCACAGAGGCTCGTAAACACAGATCTATAAACGTTCTCCCCTCTGTAGACACCTACAGCATAGCTACGGCGACAGCTTGACTCAGAACTATTAATAAGCCTTAAGATGTGACAGTCGCTCTGGGAAAATCACTGACTGAGGCAGAAAATCATCTTGAGAGGAAGTGGGTACACCAAAAGTAAATTAACAGAGTATCGAACAGAGTAAGATTTAACAGAGTCAAAGAGTGTGTGAGGGTGAGGTTCCCCTTTAACGACACACTCTGGAGTGCATTCATCACAGGGCTTATAGAGCAGCTTATTGCTCTGTATATCACATCTGACTTGGCACCTTGCGGTGACAGCTCTGTCCTGACCAGGCCGCATTCAGAGCCTCTTAATCAACGCCTCCGCTGCTGATCTAGAGCCGTCGTTGGCCAGTTGCAGTTTATCAAACCCTCACTCTGCCCTTGACATCTCCCCACCTGTTAATTACCAGACTGGCAGCATAAATGTCACCAGCGATGCTAAACAAGACAAATCATGGGAATGTGCGACGGCGTCTGCCCTCACAGCAGCGTCACCGCCGGTTGACTAAGGCTTAGCGATGAGGACATTTGGTTGGTTGGAAGTGGGAGGGCATGATGAAAGGTTTCGACGCCACATGTTCCCCGCAGCTGCCGGGCATGGGAAAACAAGGGCAGTCGACACCCATCCCCCTTCACCTTTTGACCTTTGGCACCTTGATAGTGGCAAAATGTGAGAGGTGGGCTTTGTGTATTGTAGGAGAAAAACTCTCAAACCAGCCCTGCTGTCACAAATCTGTTACAAGGCTGCTAAACGCTGCTGTCTGTGAAGTCATTTGATGGTAATTAGCCTGATAGAAACTCTGATTCCTGTAAGTGTTCAATCAAAAATGTGCATGAGACCGTTCAGTGTCAAGAAATTGAAAAATTGAAGCATTCACAGTTGATAAAGCCTGCACGCACGTATAATAGAGCAGCAATTTGAAACACTCGCTGTGCCTTTCCATGGGGCTTCCATACAAAACACGAGAGAACAGAAATAATCAGCCTCCGACAAAATTGCTTTGTGTAGTTTCATCATTATCCCTGAAATGCCAGTGTGCTCTTTCCCCCTCAGGGCTTCCTAAATTGAAATGGAAAAAAAAATACCCAGTCCTCCACCTTCATCTGGCACCCGTTCTGCATTTTTTTTTCTTTCCACATCTCAGGTCATTCCAGGTCAAGCCTTTAAAGGTCAGACCGTGCAGGCCGTAATGACGGCATTTATACACAAGGCCAAAGGTCACTTTACAAGTCCAGACAGCTCTGGGTGTCGGTGTCTGACTTTATCCAGGTACAAGCACAAGAACGTGCCGGCTACCAGTTCTGCTAATAAACACTCATTCACTCCACAGGCAGTGAAAACACACACCCCACCTCAGTGTTGGGAGTCTGCTCTGTCCTCCACTTAAATAAAAAAAATTCTTAATTACTTACACTCACAGTCTGACATGGATCACAGTCATGAGGAGGCTCGCTGTGATTTAGCTTCAGGAAGCCATGTAGAGTTTGATAAAGACCTGTCTATTTGAATGCATCACACCACCAATTTTCAGGAGCTACCTTTGGTTTTAAAACTTCAAGATAAGTTGCTCTCAGCATTGCATCTCTGTGCAGCTGGACTGGATTTCAAATACTGCCTTCATCCCTAAAAGTAGTTTAAAATCCATGAGACAAGAAATTTACTATGTAAAGAGGCCGAGCAACAAACGAAAAGGATTAAACAGAGATGGCTGACTGTGTTGTGTTTCATGTACTATAGGAAACAAAATCGCCTAGTCCTCCGCAACATATGAAAAACTTGGAACTCAGTTAGGAAAAAATAACGACGGCAGCATATTTAACAGAGCAGGCAGTCATGCAGGAGGAGCACAGCGTGTGCAGGCACATCCCAGTCACGCCAAAGCTACAAGCAATCTGAGTTAAATGAGCAAATCATCATCATCATGATTGTCATCATCATCTTCATCACCATCAGGAAGGGATAGTCATCTCATTTCCTGGCTTATGCTAAGCCGTCAATTAAGTTATGAGGCGACAGCAGCAGATGGCCGTGGTGGAAGGAACAGCGCCGCGTTGTGAGAGGAGAGACTGTCACCCATGGGACACAGAAACACAAAGGTCAAACACTCCCGTTGACGGCTCTGTGTTGGACTGTCACACATGACACTTGTAGTCAAGTGAATATTGATACACACAATAACGTGTTCAACTAATAGGCATTTAAAAAAAATCAACACAAAGAACTGAAGTTGAACTTTAGCCTTTAAGAGCAGCTACCATCAGCCTCTATGTTAAGTCATCACTCCATGAGTGACCTGTCATGGCTTTCAGAAAGAGCCTCCTTTCCGTCAAAAGGCACTGGGCATTACTTTACATCCCCTAATTTCACTTAATGCACAATTTGTAAAATACAAAAAGACTTAACGCACAGGAAACCATCTGCGTTAGAGAGTTCTCTCTTAACCAGAGATGTAGAGATGGTTAAACAGCCTAAACTAGTTTACCCAACTTTAAGGCATAAATTCACACTGCACATCACAGTTTCTGGTATAAAATGCAGGTATATTATATGAAGATGGGATCTTTTCATGGAAAATAAGGATCAATCAACACTTTTCTGAACGTGTAGTTGGGTTTGTTTAGGTGATGGTTAACTGTTCTTATGTTACCATAGTTTCAACATGAATTGCTAATGGAGCTTTGTGACAGTGGAGGGACCTGCTCAATTTATTACACCTTTGGATCAATGTCATTTGTCAGCAGCCTATAAAAAGTAGGATGCAACTAAGTAAGTATGGGGTTAATGCACTTGAGAAAACACAGATCTTAACTTCAGTATTAAAAAGATCGTCACAGACCTCAGTTTTGATAGGCTAAAGCAAATTCGATTCCTTAGTAAATAAATAAATAAATAAATAAATAAAAATAATACATAAGAGCGCCCAGATTCTACTGAAAAATCAGGCAATTTAACGTCGCCGTTCCTATCGGCCTGCACAACACACCTCCTAAAACATGACTTAGACATTATGAATCCTTGGGTTTCACTGGTAAATTCGGCTCACATATAACCCACCAAGCAGATCTTATTGCAATGAAAACAAAACATTTATAAACGGTGTGCGGCGCAGTGTGAACTGACTCTAAAAGTTGAGAATTCACTGAATTTAAGCGCTGCTCTCACCGCTCATAACCTCGACTTTAGGCTGATTACTCTGAAGTGAAAGTCAGCTTATTAGAGGGGAAACGTAAATGAGAAGATGGGCAGAAATAATATTTCGAAGTCAAAAATGTCCCTGAATGCAACCCGGACTGAGACCCTGGACACCTGAGCTATTCTGCCCATTAGCTAGGCTTGGCTATACACTTTAAAAACAAGAATTTATGAATGTAAGTCCACCAATGTTGAAGATTTGGTCAATATATTCCTTTACCATCACACAACATTTAATTGGCAGTCATTTTCGCAGTTTTCTACTTGAAAATAAGTGTAAAGTGTCTAGAAACGACGACGTCTAGTGGACATGTTAGCTAGCTAACTGAAGGGAAAAGCCCTCATTAAAATACAGATGCCACTTCATATAATGAGAGCTATAAAAACTTTCATCTGACTTCCATCAATTTAACTTTTTGTTTTGAAACAAGGCTCCTTCTTATGTTTCAGAGGATTTGGTTTACAATTTGTAGTCTTAAGTGCAACAATAATACAGACCCTCAACAAGTGCAAAAAGATAGGCGCAAAAAAAAAAAAAAACACTTGAGACAAATACAGCATAGTGCAGACTAACATTTCTAGAGATGGATATGGTAAAAAGTTGTTCCACTAAGGCTTCAGTGTGATAATTACCTGGCCAACAAGAAGGCAGCGTAAATAAAAGCAAGTGCAATAAACCTAAACGTTTATAAAGAAGAAAGTAGACACTCTTCAAGAGGGGCCGACTACTAAATCCACTGCCACTCACCTTGCTCTGTATATAACTCTTTACATGGAGGTCCAACTGCTCGTCTTCTCCTCTTTACAGAAAGCCAAGCAGGTTTTCAGCAATTTCATTCAAAGTAAATGTTTCTTTTCCTTTTTTTTTTTTTTTTTTTTTACATCCAGACCAAATTATTCCTCGAGGTTACGGCAACACAAATTCCGCTGCCGTCCACCAGACTCCGTTCAGATTTCTTCTCTAACGTTCGTCCAACTTCGCCGGGTTCACTGAGAGGAAAAAGTCCGGTGAAATGTTTGTGCATTTAATTCCTTGCAGTGAAAAGTAAAGCGTGGTGTTGTTTTTCTCCCCTGGTGAGGTTTCACTCAGCAGGTTTCTTCCACCACATGTAGCCGGTAAAGTGGTGTGAATGGTGTTTGCTTGGTGTACGGGACGGCGAGCAGCGCCCAGCCCTCCGCAGGCTTAAAAAGGGGCTTGGCAATGGGATATTGTGCTGCCTTAAAGTGCTGCTCGTAATCTCCCATTTCAAGTGCTTTTGGTGAGAAGCAATAACAACATAGAGCCTGCAGAGGTGGTAACTTAGTACATTAATACTGCACTGAAGTACAGTTTTGAGGTACTGGCACTTTGCTTGAGTAGGCTATTTCCATTTTGTTAGACGTTATACTTTTACTCTACACTACATTTCTACATTTCATTTCACTACATTTCAGAGAGAAATATTGTACTTTGGTATTCCGCTACAACACTTTTCTAACAGCAAGAATTAAATAGTTATGTTGAAGAACAAGGTATTGCATGCAAAACATAAAATATGCTGCATTATTAGAGTGTGAACTAGCCAACTACTGCATCAATACTTTAACATTATGAAAGGAACCATTCTCTACAATGACTTCTTTTACTAGTAATACTTGAGTAGATTTTACAGCTAATGCTCATGCTACTATATTTTTACTTAATTAACCTTTAATGCAGGACTTTTAATGCAGCACTTTTCCATTATGGTCTTGCTGCTTTAACTTAAGTAAAGGATTTAGATACTTTTTTCCACCACTTGGACTCTGTAATGACAGTGGCTTCTGTGAGATTGTGGTATTAGTTAAGAAAAAAAAATGTTCAAAGAGCTACTGTACTACATGAAGAGGAGAAAATCCACAATAGGCGTTTTAGATGATTTAATTTATATTAGGAAATATTTTTTACATAATAATACATACATTTACTAAGTATAAATCATAAAGGGCTTCAGCAGAAAGGAGCATTTCATCCCTACTGGTTAAGACCCCATCTAAACTCACGTTATAATAAATTCATGTCAAAATCGTGTGTTGGGTATGGTCACTTCTTCATCCAAAAGAACTGACAAATCAAAATGTAAGAGCAAAAGTGAAGTTCAGTTCAAACAGTTAACTATGTTTTGCTGCCATGTTACCAGCATGCAAAGTTTCTTAAACTGCAGCTTGAATAAATTTCAAAAGTTGTTATGAACATTTCTTTTTGAACAGCAGTTGTCACACAACTTCCATGCTCTCTAGAGCCCCTAGTCCCTGTCCCAGTCCTATTTACCACTTTGGTAGGACTCTCGTATGCATCTGACTCATAATTTCTAAAGTTTCCACCAGTCACTGAAGGCAGCACCAGCTCCTGGTGAAATAGACTGGTGAATGGCAGACCTCTCCTGGCCAAGTGGAGGCATGCCTCCCTCACCTGCCTGTCAGGCTTGTCAAAGAGCCCCCAAATTTTTTTACCTCTGATAGATACACCATGATAAAGACCCATATCAGCTCTCAGACCCCCACATGACAAGATTTGATCCCACAGACCCACTTCTGAGTGGATCGTTTTGCTGTTAGATGATTTAATAGAGAATGTATATCTGTTTAGACAGTGGATGGGCAGCTGGGAATAGTGAAAAACATTTTCAGAGGACATAAAATCATACATTCATTCAGTGCAGATGTTTTGTTTGTTTGTTTGTTTTAGTATATAAGAAAATAAACTCATTGGGGACCTTGTATAACCCTCTCAAGGACTCCTGGGAGTGAACAGACCTGATTTTAGAAGCCACTGGTTTGTACTGCTTATGCAAAGGTTTAATTGGAATGAAAGAAAGGACATAGATTTTTTTTTTTTTACTAATTAAAAAAAATAGCAGCAGCCTCCAGCTATAATGGCCCATGAAACAAACATGAGTCAGAAGAGCTTTAATTAAAATAAATAGCAAATAATTCCTTTGTTAGCTTACATTAAATTACATGTGTGCAGCAGTGTGCTTCACATTTGGATAAAGTTTTTTTGGGACCCCCTCTGCTCTTGCGTTTACAGAGTCTCACCTTGTGGGACATCACATGCATATCAATGGAGACCACACAGAGATCACAAAACCCGCTGTGCACACTTGTCATCTCTAAGGAGGAACTCTCTCTCTCTCTTTCTCTGTGCCTTTGTCCTCTTCTCTCGCTGAAAAAAAAGCCTTTTATCTTTCCCCTTTTAATTCTGCGTTAATTAAGACTAAACACAGATAGGCGGCCCTCACT
>OMKZ01034613.1:18165-29765 GCA_900302535.1 Neoniphon sammara | reverse complement strand
CCACCCCCCTACAGTTTTCAGTCCACAGCCGGAAATGAGCCTGCCTTCACAGAATGAAATATTATATCTCTACATATTATGAGTCTAAACAATTTTTTTTCTCATTGCTGGGGACATATTTGGCACCTTGCCAGATTTGCTGGCGGCCTAATTGGAGACAGCATACTTATTGGGAAATTATCCACTGTGTCTGAGCTCCTGCACTTCAGTTGAAGCTGGAAATGATCTAAAAATATGTTTGTCTTGTGTCGAGAGATGTCACATGTCCGCGACATCTGTTTATCCGAGTGTCGTTGACTCATTTATTAGTGAAGCTCATCGTCATAATTATATGTGCAGTGGTTGACCTGACCTCTCTTTCTCTGACACTGTTCTCTTTCTTGGGAGATGAAATGAAATATATGGTCCCCAAGGCCCCTATTTTGCTTTTACTGATTACTTTTAAATGTCACTGTTAGTCTGCAGTCAGTGGCTCAGAGAAGGCACCGAGTCCAAGCGGCATGTCAGTGATCCACAGGACAAGTACAAGCTCTGCAATTGCAGGCCTCTTGAGAACAGCAAATTTTCCTCTTCTTACTTGAAGGAATACGTTTTGCCGACTTACCCAGACTGAGACAAGATGTTCGATACCATTTTCACCTCTGTACGTCCACTGCTTCGGTTCTGATGGTTAGCATTTAGCTGGGCATAAAGACTTTAAGTCTAAAGGAGTCATTAGCCTAGCTCCGTCAAAGTGAAAAAGTAAACCTTACAGCAACTCCAGAGCAGTCTTACAGTGTATTTGAAATATATGTCTTGGATTTAAAAAAACAAAAACAAAAAAACGTGTCGTTTTAGAAGTTAGATGGTAGGAACTATATATGGTAGGAACTATAACCACTGAACATATGTGTTCTTCAGTTATTGTTCCTACCATCTAACTTCATCTAACTCTAGGTCAGCAAAAAGGGACATTGCCCAAAACGTCGGAGTATTCCTTTAAGAGCATCTCCATCGACACAGCTACAATCAAAACCCCAAAACGCAGCCCCCCTCTGAGTGATGTTTTAAAACTCCACAGGGGAGCGACATTTTCCCAATGACCATTTTTTCCCTGTGACCTTTCTGATGCCCTTTTTGCTGAGTAACTGCATTGTTTGAAATATTCATTTGTGAGTTATATCATCTGTGCGCCCCTGTAAGCATCGTGATTAAGAACACTGCTCCGTGTGCTAAAAGTAATGGAAATATCCAGTGTGACCCCTACAGTTTCGCCAAGCGAGTTTGCTTTCCCCAAACTACTTCTTTTTTTTTTCCATATTCAGCAGTGCACTTGTCAAAAGAATTATCCAGGGAGAATCTGCAGCGGAGAAAAAAAGAGATATGCACTGCATATAAATACTCTTCTAAAGTATTAGCCGGAGAGGGGGAAGAGAGGGTGGAAGTGAAAAGAACACGGGAGCTTAGATAACAGGACGGACTTTCAATAGGACTATTTCGATTTTCAATAGCTCTGTCAATGATGTGGGCAGGTAGACAGCGATATGTGCATGTGGGGCAGGATGCTGGCTCTGGCACCCGAGGAATATGAGCCCTATCAATCACCGCCTCCGGTCACAAATGTAATTACACTACAGTTGTTGACTAGCCTGGTAATCCAAGACATCGCTGGCATGCATTTGTTCACTTGCATTAGGGGATTGCTGGAGATGTTGGAGATGTTGTCCTTCCCATTCGCTAATGTTTTTTTTTTTTCATGCTTTCTTGTTTTGGAGAAGCCGACATGATTTGAGTCCTTGCCCTTACAGAGTTACAAGATTTGACGCGATTATTCTTTTCCAAGCAGGTCCGCATGAAACTTGTCACCGTTTGTTATTTTACAGCATAACACAGCGGTCAAAATAATCAGCATTCAGGACATAAGGTGGTTTAACAGAAATTATAAAAGTTTTTTTTTTTGTAGCACAGTGTGACGTTTCTCAAAAGAAAAGAGCCCACATGCAGATGCTCTAGGATCAGTGGCGTAGAAACATTGGTATGTTTGATTCAGAGTCAGTTCCACTTTTGTCATTTATCTAAGCACACCTGGCTTCATCAGCCTGTGTTGTCTTTTTTGCTCTGCCTTTGTCACTTCAAAAGAAGTTCAGCATGATCCAGACCAGTAGTTTTCAGAGGACAGAATAAATCTTCCCATTAAGAGGAAGATAATTGATCTCTTTCATTTCTGAATCGAATACAATTATTCCAATCTGTGATGTTTCAATGGCAAGTGCACTTCACTGTGTTGGACTCTGAATGATTTATGAGACAAAATGAAATGACACAATATTGAGCAGCTTTTTTATTTTTATTTGGTGTTGTTTCACCTCTCTGTGTCTCGTTGTGGATTCTCTTTGATTTCGTCTCCGTTCAGAGAAAGGTGAAAAGCGAGTCCCTTCACAAGATTGAGACAGCTGAAAATGGTTGAGAATTGTATAGAAACGGACAGGGAGCGCTTGTTGAAAGCCCGTTCATAGAAGTCGTGGATTAGGCAAAACACAGAAATACAACACATTCAGTTGTGCCCCACCTCTGTTTCACAAGAGTACGCATAAGTGCCTGCACTCTCTCTCTCGCTCTCTCTCTCTCTTTCTCTCTCTCCCAGTCTATCTGTCCTCCATGATAAATTCTCGCGGCGCACATTGTCCAGAGGTGGCTCCTGCAACACGGACACTTCTCCGAATGGGTGTTTATAAAAATCTATAACTGCCACAGTCCTCATCCCGGTGTTTACGTTTCCTGCTCATTTTTTATTCTCGCTGTAAACACAGAACGCCTTCAGCCGGTTGCGCACATGCCTGCTCGTGCACCCGCGCGTGCGAATGTGAGCCTACACAGACGCGCGTGGGCGTGCGCATGTGTCTGTGTCAAGGAGAGAGAAAACAGAAACCTCCGGACCAGCACTCAGTCCCTCTAGCCTCTTAGCATTTGGCTCCGGCAGTAAGCAGCAGATTTTTGCCAAGCAGATTTCTCTTCTTTGGCTTGAGGCGGCGAGCGGCCTTTTGACCCTCCGCCACCTGCCCTTGTTTAAATGGTGCGGCTTGTGGCACCTAGCTACAATCAAAGAATTACACATTGGATATGGTTTATAGAGGATAGCCTGAAGGTTACATGGCTAAAACTTGGATTAGACACGCTCTGCTTTGTTTCTCTTTTGTTTCTCATTTGAACGCTCATATAATGAATGTCTGTTCAATCAGAGCCAAATGCAAGCATCCTGTCCATTTCCTTACATTTGACCCATAGCCTTTGTGTTGCTCTCTTACTCTCTGTGTCCTCTCCTCACCGTTTCTTTCCAAAACTCGTGGCCTTTGAGGGCCCTTGCGCTATTTGTCATCCTCCCACTCCAAACAGCCAATGTCGTTTCAGCCCACACCCTCTAGACAAGGGTGGACAGCCTCCTTTCTTGTGTCTCAGACCTTTTAATAGTAATCTACGCCTCTTACCGGTCCTCCCATCTGATCTGGCATGTTCCTGTAGGAATGAGCTGATTTTTATTCAATCCTCAGCTAACCCGAATTCCAAAGTGAAGATGTTCCCAGTGGCCTCTTCAGTATCGTGATACTTCTTTTCCACAGTGGAGTGTAGAGGCCCTCAAGCTGATTTTTCCAGACAACCATCTTTAACAAAATGGAAGAGTTTATCTGTCTATCTGTCCATCTATCCATCTGTCTATCTATCTATTTTCCCCAAAGAAAGATTATGCAAACATACTCTACACAGTGACTGATTCAACTTCTCGTCACCTCTGACATCACTTACTGACTGTCAGTTTTTTCCTCCGCAGCCTTCAGTCGAGCGCCCATCCCCATGGCGGTGGTGAGGAGGGAGCTGTCATGCGAGAGCTACCCCATCGAGCTGCGCTGCCCGGGCACCGACGTCATCATGATCGAGAGCGCCAACTACGGCCGCACCGACGACAAGATCTGCGACGCGGACCCGGCGCAGATGGAGAACACGCGGTGCTATCTGCCAGACGCATACAAGATTATGTCTCAAAGGTATCTGCACGTACCAGACACATTCTGTTATTAGATTTGATGATTTCAAACAAATCTGGGTGAATGTTGAATCTTTTTGGACTTGGAATGTCACTGGATATTATCGGTGGATTTTCCAAAATGGTTGCCAAGTATGTCAAGGGTTTGTAAATGTTTTATCTTCAAGCTTTCAGCACTAACTCCTTTTTGGGTTCACATCTACATCAATTTCTAATTGTTGAGAGCTGTAATAAACAAAGCTGCTGAGGGTCCATACAAGTGAGCCCCCCCCCCTACATTCAACATAATTGGATGGTTGAATCTTTATGGTTCTCATCATCAGACCAAATCACTGATAGATTACACGCTTAATCTACATTACGCAGATTGACAGACAACTTGATGCAGTTCCATTCATAGTACAAGAATATTCACAAACATGAACACACACATACACACACACACACACACACACACACACAGACCCATTGCAAAGTATATCGGATGGTTGCCAATTTGCTTTGTGCTATTTTTAAAAATAATTATTGAATCCAATAACTGAATGGCTGCCAGTTTTAGTGAAAAGGTCTTGCAAGCATAATTGGCAAATCATCAGTTGATAAGAGATGTTGTAATGTAATTTAATATGGAATTAAATGGCACTCTGGTCAGGACGCTCGTGTTTCTTCTCCGCAGCTGCTTCCCACTTAAGCATCAGATGCCTGTCATTGTATTGTTCTTTATTGCTTTAAAACTAATATGAGACTGTTGTCCTTGGTGGGTATGTTTTTTAAAAAATCTAATATGCGCAATATTGTTTTCATATTTTGTGATGTGTGCGATGATAGGGTTATGAAGATTGACCTTTGAGATTTGTTTGGGAATCAGAAAATTTGGCTTGATTTTACTGTGATTTTGGGATGTCAGCGTGAAAGCCTTCCTCTGCGGGAGTGTGTCTGGCTCGGCACCATCTCTCTGTTTTAAGGAGAATAGGTCAAGAATTCCAATGAGCCATGAACACAAACGTAAAACCCCTCGCCATGCCTGGCTGTAAATTTACACCAGCCGTAAATTTGCCGCGACAGAAATCGATGCTCATTTGAAGTGATTTGAATACATTATCTCTTATTTGTCAAAATAAAAATTTGCTCTGTGAGCTTTGCTGCCAGATATGAGTGTTTTGGGCAGAGTTATGGCTCTGTTGTGCAGAAACCAGGACACGGAGGCCTATTTGTCAGGAGAGACAGAATGTAGTCTTACTGTGCTTTGGCTTTACGAGCGTAATTGATTGCTGGCATTAAGTTAATATACACACAAGTATGGGGGATTTAACCAAGTATACTGTATTCAAGAAATATATATAGAGCTCAAGGCTGGTGTAGAGTGAAGATGTACATAGTCTGTCTTAGCTCTTTTGTTGACTTATTGCAGCACTTAGAGCAGAATGAAGACCCCTCTCTGGGATATCAGTCTAAGCATGGTTACTCATGCCTATGAGGTCAAAACACCCTTGAGCACTCAGTGAAGATGGGCTTCATCTAAATTGCTACTCAGTGTTAACTTATGTCTAACTTCTTTTTTTTTTTTTCTCCAAACCTTTGGATGTTCGCCTTTGAGAATACTAATGGGCCTTTGGGCATTATGTGACTACTTCTCTTGGCTTTTCAGTGCAGCGCCATAGAGTTGAGATAATCAGCTGTGTGAAAGGCAGCTGATGGTAAAAAGAGGACTGGTTTCAAACATGTTGCCAGATAATTGATGCACCCTGTGGCTCCCCTTGTTCTTCCGACGCCCACTCGGACTAAAAATCCCCACAGGAATGAATCAATGGGTCCTGCTACTGTCAAGAACACAAAACCAACAAAAAGTACCGGGGAACAGCACCTCTTTTTTAGCATCACATTGGTACCGGGGGGTGGTTCAACAATTCCAAAAGGCAACTACAACCCAATTCAGAGCCAGCGCTCTTTGTCTTGGGAGGGGAAGTTGGCAAATTGATGAAAGGTGTGGGTGGCATGATTCGAGGAGGGGAGGGAGGGGTAGTCAAAGTGGGGTTGGGGTGTGAGTATTCAATGATATTTGTGGCTTTAGCGACACAGCTACGCATTAGCATGCAAAGGTTAGCATAACAAACAAACGCCGCCCCCAACCATTTCAGTGCCAAGCTGTCACAGCTGTTGCTAGGAGCCCAGCAGCTAAGCTCATTAGGGTTAAAAAAAACAAAACAAAAAAAAAACAGGAACAAGAACGCAAAAAAGTCTTCAAAGATGTCTAATAATGTGGAGGTTAACACCAGTTAACCAGCCAGGGTAAAAAGCCTCGTCTGATTTCAAGATGCATGCGATGTCAGTCAAAGGATATTGTGATGTTGTGATGCAGGGACAATGAACGGCTATATTTGACATGCCTCAGAGTCCATTTCTTGCTACATTGTTGAACCACATTTCCAGATTACAGTTGACTGGCTTTGATCTGATTCACAACAATTAATATTTTTGAAAAGACTTGAAAGTCCTGAATTCATCATTTATAGATTATTTTTCTCTGCATGGGCTCTCTCGTTAACAAATCTCTATATTGTTCATATCCTACATATGTTGCTTCATCTGCTTTATAATGTGTGATGAGTAATACGTTATCCGCATAGATACACAGCCTGAAGACTATACGCACACTTTTTTCCTTGATATTTTCCATTCCTGGCTTTTCCTCCCTCGTCTCATCCTCCCCACCCTCCATTCTCCCCTCACTTCATCATGGTATTTTCCTCCGGTGGGACTTTGCCCTTTTTTTTTTCTTTCCTCCTAGCCTGTGCACCACCTGTCTCTCCTGCTGGCACCAGTTAAGTCATGGTGACTGGCGTGCACTGTGGTTAGCATTCACATCCCATCAGAAGATGAGCTGCGCTGCTGCTGGCTCAGTCTGTGTGCCACAGGCTCGCATCCATCACCAGCAAATGCCCAACCATGTCACCAGCCTCCGCGAGCTGTCAATACACATTTAGGAAGCTCTAGTCCCCCACCCCACCCCGCTCCCCTCCCAGCCACTGAGAGTGCCCCATTGATATTCAACAATCAAACCCAAGCGGTACCCGTTCAAATTTAGGACACTTATAAAGAGGGCCTTAAGGTGTACGGGGGCTCCTTCGGCAAGGTGTTTGGTTCCATTACAGTCTTTTAAGTGAGGTCTAATAGCACCTCGTGTCTGACTGATAGCATGCCGCTGAGCTTGTGAGTGCTGCAATGCATCTCAAAATGAAGGCTGTCTCGCACCATGCTGTGACAGGATGAAATGAGTGGCTCTCCGTCATTACCCATTCCTCCCTTTGCGCTGTGACCATTATGGCTCGGCACAACCCGCAGCTGCTTGATAAACGTGTCACCTATAGGTGGTGCCGCGTCGCAACCAGATAGAGGGTAATGATACTGTAATTGAAACACACTACCGAAGACTAATTTGAAACAATTTGAGGCCATTTGCATAGCCTGCCTACGGGGGGACCTGTGGTTTTTGCAATCAGAGGAGTTCCCCTTGTTGAATATTTTTGGAGCGTATTGTTTTGGGGCTTTATGAATTTTCTCCACAGTCGGCCGAAATGTCTCTTAAATCTAACGCTACCTCACTCCAGCACATATAGTTCTAGCGCCGTTTCCCACTGTGTCAAATCGCTGGAGAGGCAGGGCACTTAAATATGGGGCTCTGCTACTATCAAACAACAGTGACCCTTTTCTCATCAGAGCCCCAGTGTCTCTCTCCTCCCCTTTTGTGGTCCCCTTTTCCTTTCCCCAAGGCATAGTGGCCTTCACGGCCAGTAATTACAGGCTATATCAAAGCAATATATCACCTCACATCTCAGCAGACCCCGGCAGACACCTTAAGGGACGTTTGATAGCATTGTGTCAGGCTTGTGCGCGACCCCTGAAGGATAAAACAGGTCGGTAAGGAGCAACCCCCTGTACACACACGTGCACACACACACACACACACACACTTATCTTTATCTCTGTCCAGTCCTTGTCTTTTCCATCACTTTTCTTCTTTTTGTCCCATTCCTCAATCACTCAAAAAAACCTTTGAGCTGATTATTGGATGTCTGTTTTTGATTCTGCCTGCGGTGTATGATACTTTTGTCTCATCACAGATATGGTGTCCTTTCTTCTGAAGAGTCAAATGATTAAAAAAATAAAAATTGTCGTGCATGTTGCGATGATACATTTGTACCTAATGACGAAGGTGAATAAATATGAAGATGTGATGGATGTTTTGCAAGCTACACAAGGCTTGCACATTTATACTGGAATGCATGAGTGTTAAGAAGCATTTATCTATTCTATGAAAAGAAAACGCGCTGACATAAGGACAAGAATGAAGGGGGTTAAGGAGGGAAAATCTGATAGGAGGATCCCTTCTCCTTTTCCGATGATCTTTGTCATCTGGTCCAGTCTCATTATCTTTGGCTTTTGACCTGATTTGAGAGTTGAAGGATTTGATGAGAAATGTGTTTGAGGAAGAGAGCGGGATTAGCTGAAGAATCCCCTTCAGTTCCTTTGCCCATCCTCATCCAAATCCCCTCTTCTCCATTGGGATGCCGTGTCATGTGAGTAGATTTTATCGACAGGAACAGACATATTCTCTGGTCTCTATGCGTTCCTCCCTCGCCAGATGTCCAAATGAGAGGAATAAAAAATGTCTGACAATTGCTTTGATTGTTAGCATCCGTTCCTTTTGTTTTTGTAAATTCTTTTTCTCAAGTTCCCCTTTTGGGGTCCATCACGATTACATAATGCAGTCTGTTAAGATATATGTTTTTTTGTGAGAGATTTCAGATCAACCTTCGAATTTGTTTTGTTTGTGAAAGAGGAGTCTCCTTCTTGATGGAACAAAAGAAATATATGCCAGGGCTAACTTATACTACAAACAGGTCATGATATACTGTAAACAACAGAAAGATGTTAGTTGTAGTCTGAAACAAATTAAAATACCAACATGTTTACTTTTGTATTTCTCTGAATATTGTGGGCTACGAGTTGGTGTACTAAGTTTTGAATTTATATTCAGCATGTGGTATCAACACTTTACCACTAAATTCTCTTCATGATTTACTTGAAATGTGTTAAAGCAAGCTACTAAGTGAACACATTAGCATAATTGTCTTAAATATTTAAATGGGCAATATAGACAGCCACCTCTGACATTAGGAGAGAGCTTATTATGCCGAGCAGAAGAGAGAGCAGTCCCGTCATTGTTCATGCATGACCCTCAAAGCCCTCCCTCCAGTGGTCTCCCTTGTTTAAAGTCAAGCTTTGCATAAACATTTTAACTCCCCAAACAATAAGATGTCAGATGAATTTATGCATGACTTTAATGTTGGAAGTGCAAATATCATACAGATGGTTCTTTTTGTTCAAGATTCCATTCCAAAGATTGTAATGAAAAGTTGATCCTTAGAACTTCATTGGACAGAGTGATCTGCTAACACTGAGAGTTTTAGGGACTTGATTCCCACCGGGGCTGTACATACTAAAAATAATTGGAAATATGGTTGTAAGTGCACACCATAGTGGCATATATTAGATTGTGTTGACTGCATGTTTTTGCATTGTTCACTCAACAGAGTTCCTGTAATTTGAAACCTGAGCAGAAGCTATTACCTCTATCAATTCTTTTCTAGTTACGCAACAGTCATGCTTTTGTCATGCTTACTCTTTAGTAAAGTTGTTTCTCCATGAAGTGATGTGTTGAGCACCTGAAAATTACTGAACAAAAACATGACCAATGAACCACAGCAGGAAACAATTACCTGCTGTGAATGGAAGAACAAATGGAGAATGGCAGGAGGTTTTCCAGCAAGCATTAATATGAAAGGATGTTTATAAAACCTCTGACAGACAGAGCAGAGTAAAGAAAGCTATGCTATGCAGTGTAAGCAATGTTGCATATAATGTAATGTAATGTAAGTATCGCCACTTTGCAGCATGCAAAACCAATTCCAAATTTCCTTGAATTACTTTAACAATTTAAGCCCTCCTCCCGTCTGTGCATGTTTTCTGTCCTTACATAACCCTGTTTTCGCGCAGACTTCATAAACCAAGACAATTGTTTCCCCTCCAAATTCCATTCTCTTTGGCCATTGGATATCATCACCTGACATTCATTATCCCATCTCATTTTTCAGCCCTGCCTGCCTCCTCCCAGCCTCCAGCCCTCGTCCGCCCCTCTTTGAGAAGAACCTGCCACATTTCATTTTGGCCAATTAGATGCTGTAAATTTCAGGCTGGCAGCCCATTCTCTCAGCCTTTGGATAGCCTAGGTCTCAGACGTGGCCGTACCAGACTCGGTGGTGATTAGAGGAAAAAGGAGGCCTGGGCTGGCAAATGGGAAATGTTTTCGGACATCTCCCCATGCGAAGCGGATTGATATCTCTCAAGGGATAGAGATAAAAGAGAAACGGATTGACTCCAACCAAGCCAGTGGTTTGAGTCAACCGTAACGGCGTCCATTTTGGTTTCCCTTTCTGAATGCCCCACGGGCTTTATTATTCCTCAACAAGTTGAGCATATTGGCTAAGAATCCAAAAGTTTGCGAGTTTTAGAGATGTTTTTATTCTTGGCTCCCTTCACACCCTCAGGAAACCTCAACTTTGTTTCAGGATCTGAGGCGTTTTTGGTGTCAGATTAAAAGCGGACTCGGTGGTGGCTGGCTAAACATGGGGTTTTGTAATGTAATGAAAGTAAATGGAAGGAGGAGGCCTCAGTCCATTTGTCAGCTGGGGGAGTGGGTTTCACTCGAATGAGTCCAAACAGTAAAGAAAGAGCTAATTCAGACAGGAGCAGGTGGTTAGTCGGAGTACAGGGAGCCGACTCCGCTTTTTCCATCCCGCCATCTGATGTTTGCCCTTCTCTGCGCTCAGTACTCTTTTATCCTTCTTCTTCCAGCTTTCTGCTTCTTCCTTTTTTTTTTAATTGGCAGGTGGGAGTAGCCAACACACACATTTGATGTCTCCTGCTCCAGCTCTTCCTTCTGCCCTAAAGCATTAGATCCATTTTTCCCTACATGTAAGAGAGTGGGCAGGCAACTTCTGCTGACCTTTAATAACTTGGCTGGCTATTCATCTCTCCTCCAAGATAAAAACAACATCCTTTCATGCTGATTCATGGCTCATTTTTGGAATGAGTACCAAAAGTCCTTATGGCTTTTTCACTCCCTCTGTGCACCTCCTTGCAATAAAAATAACTTTCTTCTGATGGAATTCCCTCGGATTAACACCTGCAGTTGGGAGATATATTAATTGAAATTTATGCTGGAGCGGTACAAGTCACTAAAGGACATGCCCATGAATCAGAGAAGCGGGTGTCGACTAGAGACTGCACATACCACTAAGTGAACTGATTCGTGTGTGGTGTAAATTGGCTTCTTATTTAAAGAATGTTCCTTTTAGCACCACATTGTTCAGCGAAGATCTAGATGCAGAGGAGGGGGGTAACTGTGCAGCTCCTATTAATTTATATCGCAGTTTCCTAGATTTCATGTGCTCAGTTCTTCTACTGTACATAAGACTTAAGACATTTTCTGTATGATTTTTGTTATTATTATTCTTACTAT
>OMKZ01034612.1:0-10322 GCA_900302535.1 Neoniphon sammara | reverse complement strand
GCAAAGCCTCAGGCGCACCTTGAAGGCTCTTGATTTCTTATTTAGAGTATTTACAGAGGAACACCGGGCTGTTTGTTTTATGATATGCCCGCAATACGAGACCAAAGAGGAACGACCGAGCATCTCAGCACCACAACCTCTTTGAACATGTTACAGGCTTTCCACCTCTCCATGCATCCACACACACACACACACACACACACAGACTTTTCTCTGCTGCTAAACCACATATTGTTGGCACGAGTGTCTGCAGTCACGTCCGTGCATGCTGTTAATCTAGAAGTGGACATGTGACACTGCGGAGTGGGAAATCTGAACTTCCCACACCATGCAGGCATGTGGTTTGAGGGCATGAAAACGGGTCTCTGGACTTACAAAGGTCAGAGAAGTTGAATTTAGATTTTTAACGGCATTCTGTTTCAAATTTGAATTCCTTTGAGTATCCTACGCTGTCTTGTGAGAGAGCTCATATCACGGTGACATAACAGTGATAATAATGTTTTTTTTTTTCCATAGTAGGTCACTCCCATGAGCTTATTTATTTAATTGAGACAGGAGGAGGGCTAATAGGGAAACAAATTTGGGGGGTGCTGGTGAGACTCAAAGACAGACTTTTACGTATTTGTGGATTGATTAGACTATTCTATGTTTCATTTACAAATTCTAGCACGTGTAAAATCCTCCACTACATCCACGGTCCTCTGATGAAGAGGTCAGACTAAGAGTGTTGGCTGGGAGATTATTCCTTAATGTTACCACTGGATTAAAACTAATTTAAGTGTGTCTGTGTGTGCATGTTTGTGCATGCGCGCGTGCGTGTGTGTGTGTGTGTGTGTGTATGAGCATGTGTGTGTCCTTTCAGCCTGCCAGCTTCAAGCTGTAATTAAAGACAGGAGTGAGCTAATCCACTGCTGTGGCTGCAGGCCGCAACACTAGTTAATATCAGACACTCAAAGTGATTCAGCCTCAGTGTTGCTTCAGTCCAGCTCCAAACAATGAAGTGTGTGTTTGTGTGTGTGTGTGTGTGTCAGAAAGAGAGAAAGAGTGAGAGAGGGAGAGCGACAGAGACAGACAGACATAGACAGGGTGTGTTCACATGTTTGGGTGTACATGTGAATGCATCCACACAAATATGGCAATAATAAAATTAGAAATCACTGATCCATGTAATAAAATATACCAGAGGCATACTGCTCTCTGTGTCCTACAAATGATGAAAGGATGATCAAAAATGATAACTGATGCAAAACACAACCTTGCTTACTGAGGGGGTTTGTAACCTGATGCTATAAGTCACTGACATTCATTTACAAAAATGCTTACTTAATGAAGATGATTTCCTTAAATAATAGCATGCATTTATTCACTGGGGATAGGTCAGCTGCAAATTGCATGAATGTATTCATGATTTTTGACATCTTCCAATGATTCCCTCTTATGACCTAAAGGCTGAACAATGACTCTCGGAGCACGGCTCCCCCTGTGCGGTTTCAGCCTACTCAGCTTGTTGAAAACTTTTTGCTGGCGACTTTTACTCTCCGTGGTGGAACCACTGCAAAAAGCTGCAGTGCAGGTGGCAGGCTGAGTTTAGAGACTGACACACATGTGCACACAGAAAAAGACTGCCTTTAGTCATAAAAATGATCAAATTAATTACCCATCACACTTTCTTGCACTTATAGATAGATAGATGTACAGATAAATAGAGAGATAGATATTAAACATTATATCCATAGTACAACAAATGATGTGCTCATTATCACATGTAGGAACTTTTCCGTTATGTGGTATAAGCCTTTCCTATAATTATATTTAATGGAAATCAATTTAATTCTCTCTATGTAGGCTCTAGAGCACAGTAGGTATGTGTGTATAAAAACTAATTTAATTACCACTGAATCAACAGCCTCTCAATCTACTAGCTGTTGATTGATGTGTTTGTGGAAGAAATGACTTCTGGGAAATTGATCAAAAATTGATTTCATTTTTTGAAAAGACAATTCATATATATATCTATATGAAGACCAGTCAATGCGTCGGCCAGGCCTCTGCTGGGGGAAATCAATGTTTACCATCAGAGTGCAGGATGGAGTATCTGGCGAATGAGCGAGTGCATCCAGTGACATTGTGACTCCACTGGGAAGCAATATGAGTTTTATTATGAACAAGACAATGGTCATTTGTGTGTGTGTGCATGTAGGCACTGCATATGCATATGTACATGTATGTGTGTGACTGCCTGTAGCAGTAATAAAGACAGGAAGAAGCACACACACAACACACTGCTCAAGACAGGCTAAGAAGAGTGCTATCCACAACATTAAAGAAGCAGTTCAATGAAAATAATATCAAACAATACAGAACATCAGAAAACTTTATGTATTCACCTCTAATCTGTACTCATTCAGGGTGGATAGATACAGTTTGCCGGTGTCCTTTGGCAGGAAATAGTTCTCAACAAAACTCTTCACCACTGGCGACTGTGGATCATGCTGGATATCCATTATTTTTGGAAAGAACTGTTGAGTTTTTAAAATTTTTGATGGTTTGAAACAAATACCCATCCATTCAATGTATTGGGGTGAAGGGAGACATGAACTATTGCAGCAGCAGACTGGAAACTAGAAAACTATTTGGATGGATAGATCGCTCTTGAAAAAGAGGTTTTAATCTCAATGATGCTTATCTGGTTAAATAAAGGATTTGATTTGTAAGTGGGAAAATACCTTTTCTTGAATTTTAGGTGAACTCCTCCTTTAAGTGAGCTGAACTGGCAAGTGAACAAAGTGACTGTGCTAGTGTGAAACATCTCCAATATTGCTACAGCTCAAGCCACTTTAATTTTATGACTGAAGCCAAGTCTTTGATTTTCTATACTCTCTGCTCTGAGTTGTGGGAACAGTAAAGCCCAGTCTCAGAAAAGGGAATGGGAATTAGTTTCAGCCTACGTGACTGTCACAGACTCCAATAGTTCTTGTTGGTCTATTGGTCCCTCTATTTTCTCCTCCATCAACAGAGGTTGGTAGGGAGCTAATAGCTATTCTCCACTCCTTATTAAACCCTTTCTCTGGGGTCTAACTCGTGCCCAGTGTTCAGAGAGCCAGGGGCAGCAGAGCGGAGCACGGCTCACCAGGGTGTCTTTTCTAAAGTGTCCAGCCTGTTGGAGAAGACCTGGACAAAGCAGGAGCCCGGTGAAAGCTGCCTGTTGTCCGGCTAATCCCAGCTATGCCTCCGTCTCCATTGACAACGCAAGCCCAAACAATGGTCTCTTTCAAGAGTCATTCTCTTCACTGACACACCAACACGGCAACAATGGAAGAAGACACTTAAGGGAAAGAAAACCTTGTCCATGATCACAAATTCTGTTTCCCTCACATAGAATACAGGAAGAAAACTGCATTGGTTGAATGATAAAGAAAATAGTTTTCTCTGAGGAAAGAGCTCTGAGAGCAGAAATGTGAAGCAGGAACATGAGATCGGTGTTCCATATCTTTATTGATGAATACAAATAAATAGAAGCCCAGGATAGCCAGCTGTACCAGACCAAAGGGTGAAATGGGCCTCTGAGTCTAGAGTGGTGTAAAACGATTTCTGTTCTTCGAGATCAGCTTATTCTCCTCTTCCTTCTTCCCTTCCTTTGAGCGCATTTGCTGACCAACAGAAAAGGAAGATGAATGCTTCCATTTCAGATGCCGAGGTCCCCTCCTCTCATCTCCTTCAATCCAGATTTCACATTAAACTTGTAATAGCATGCGACCCTGCAAGGCACAATTCCCATTCAGGTGGGCCATGTTATATGAATGAGATTTGGTGAAATGCCAATATTTATGCACATACATTCGCATTCTGCACCTTTCTCATCATTGCATCTACTTCAGCGCTGGAGGAAGACCAGCTGTCATTTGATACATCAAATTATACAGAGGAATAGACATGAGCACAAACACATGCGAGCTCACACACACACACACACACGCTGACACACACTCATAAAACCCACTACAACCGCAAAATGTGCAATCGCGCCACACTGTCCAGACATGGGTCTGCTCAGTCTGAAATAAGCTTCTCCCCACGGCTCTCTGCAGCACTACATAGCTACAGTTTTCGGAAAGGTCATCTGTCAGAGAATGAACTAGGCCGTGGCCGTTTGGCATCCCGAGGAGGTCCTGGAGAGAGAGAGAGGAGGGAGGCGTCTCTGAAGGACACTTTCCCTCCTCTCCTGTGCTCTAATTCAATCGCTCTGACAGGGTCCCGGTGTCTGCCAGCCCAGTAATCTCTCTGTAATTGAGTTCCCAATCAGCCATCCATCAATAATGCATCTGGTTCCACCGAGCAGGAAAACGGCCGCGCTGGTTTGCAAGAGGAAGGAGACAGGATTCTGCTCCGACCGGCCAGGGAGATCTATTACTTCCTAGAGATCAAAAGCCACTTTCACAAGCCTCTCTGGCTGGTATCACTCCCCAACAAAAGTTAGTTCAGAGACAGGATTATGTTATATCAGACAGCGTGATGATGGTGCGTTGTTTGCAGAGCTCAGAACATTGTATTTGTTCAAGATGAATAGAGAGATGTTCAGAAATCAGCCCACAGAGTATTTTTTTTCCAAAGAGCAGACCACAACAATCCTGTTCCCTGGTCTTCAAATCAGCGAGTCTCAGTGTTGAGGCTTGGCTGATGTGAAAGGTTCAAGGAAAATGACACAGGGCATGGGAGAGACAATGAGCTTCATGAATCATTCTCGCTTTTGTTTTACCATGCTTTCTTCAGTCGGACTCATACATACACAAACACAGAGAGAGCTCAAAAGTCCACCCACAGAAGTCCTTCCTTTTTTCAACTGCCGGTCCATGCCAAGCCATCAATTAGTGACTACGACCATGGTACTCCAAGGTTAAACTGTACAGCTGTCTGAATGATTTTCAATTATACAGCCAGGAAGCCCCCCGACAGTTCCGTGGCTCCCACCTCCCTCTCTGGTCTCACAGGGTCATTTATAATACCTAACGCCTCCCATGGATAATTGTATTTCACTACCTTCCTTCCCCTTTTTTTCCTCCAAAGCTCTGACACACACAATGTTATCTCCATTTTCAATTTCCGATCTCTGAGCACCTGGCATCTCCTTTTCAAAGTCTCTGTTTGCCCTCGCAGTCATGGTATGAATACACCGCACGTTGGAGAACACTGTGGGAGATTTAGTCAAATAAAAACCATTTTGTCATGTATTTCACCTTTCAGTTGTGTTATTTTTCATCATCAATGTATTGAATCACCTGTTTGTCTTCTAAAAGTGTGGGATCTTTTGCTCCACGTGTTGCGGTTATCACATTCCCTACAGACCCCTGTTACACTGTCCCTTTACCCTTGGGTCTGCCTGGATTAATCGCTCATTTAAGTCGCCATTACATTACATTACCCCATTCACCCAGCGGATCCTGTACACCCCCTCCAGCAAATAAATCACATCATGAAAATATTAATCAATCTCAATAAGTGACTGCACATGATCTGTTTGATGTTAGAGACTATGACAAAGGTTTATACCGAGAGCAGCAAATTACTGTCACTCAGGGGGAGGGACTCACTCTAATAGCTCCGAAGCTATTGAAGTTATTGGCTTATCGTGGCTATGAGTGCATGAGTCTCGGGGAGGGGAGTGTTACTGGTGTATCTACCAACCAGAAAGCCAAGCATGTGAGTGTGAAGTGTGAACGTGCATTACGCTAGTCAGTGGTCTGAGCCAATTCCTGTGGTCGGCTGGTTGGGCCAAAAGTCACAAAATACCACAAAATGGCCCTGCTTGCCCAAGCGATGTCAGAAAAGCGATTCTGTGCTGCATAATAGTGTGACAGCACGAGTTAAAGAAAATTCTGTGAATCGCAGGCATGGAAAATGCGAAGGTGCGGTTCACACCACACACACGCACGCACACAAAACACTGTTCCCAGCTGGAGGTTAATTCAATCCCAGCGCGCTCCATTTTGAGGCTGCTGTCAGGCTTAGGTCTGCAGTGTGACATTGTGAGAGAGAGAGGTAATTACATTTTGGTCCAGTCCGGCGACTCAGCGTCTATTCAGAGGGTGCTGTCAGAGCCCTCCTCCTATAGAGAACAGCCACCGGAGGAATGTCCAGCTCCGGACACAAAAAGCTCCCCTGACCGCACCGCTATACATGACAGGCTGCAGGGGTGGACCTGCATGTTCAAACTGCACAAATGTCGAAGAATAAATTCCTCTGTCAGCCTGATTTTTTAATAGTAATTCTTGACATGGTCCCACCCTACCTCTGTGACTACATGTTGGGCAGAAGTACTGGACAGTACTCTTTGTAGATCTCTTTTTGCTTTCTCTCCTGAATTTTGATCCAGCTTTTGGAAAGTTTTGTGGGGATTTTTGTGTTGCTGTCTATCTTGGCCAGGTCTGCCTTGAAAAAGAAGTTATTAATATTGGTGGTATAACTTTCCTGGTTAAAGGATAGATAAAAAATACGCTTTCCAATATACTTAGTATGTGATCTGTACAAGAAATCAATAGCCTCACAGATATTTCAAATCAACTATTACTTAAATAAACGGGATAAACTCTGACTTTTATCTGACAACCAAAAATGTAAGGATAAAAAACTGCAGTTTCAGACTAAAATCAAAAAATGAATCTCCATCAAGTGAAAATCCTGAATGAAAGTCAGTTAGTATGTCAAGCTGTTTTGGTTGTAGCTCTGTTCCTAACAGGCCTGTTTGTACAGGCTGGAACAGGCGCACAGGCCTATAGGCACAAGTTGTGCAACACATCTGTCTTGTGCCAGAAAGGTGTGAGAAAGCTCCAAATAACCCAAGAATGTTTACTTTTGATTTGAAATGTCTTTTCTAAAAGGCAGTAATTGGAAGAGAATCCAAAGTGTTATGATGACACCCACATACATACACCCAGGGGTGTCCCACATACCAGAACACGCAGGGGAACACACACACAAAAAGGTAATATATAAACGTAATAGATTGTTGTCTTTGCACACTGTGTGGGAGTCTACTATGAAATTAACTGTAAGAAGTCAAGTGCTGTTGTGAGATCTGAGACTTGGAAGCAGAAATGAAACACATCCATCAGTTCTCATAGCTGGTCGGCAGCCAGTATCTGCACCTGACCACACAGAACTTTGTGATAGATTTACAGCTTTGCTGATGCTCTCAGTTCATGTGTGGTCATGTTGTACTTGTCCATTGTGTACTATTGATCAGGCTCTGGTGAAACTTGTGACTAAAGCTTAGTCCCATCCCAGCAGAATAAATCACAGTATTGACCCTGTGGTTATCAATAAAGGTAATGACAAACATCTGGCCCCACCTTTAATGGAATCGACAGAGTCTTCCTGGCAGCAGCCCAGCATTGGCCACTCATAGATTGCCTTGATCTTTCCAGTGGGAACCCACTCTTACTATGTAAATGAGACGGGAGAAATGCAGTTGCCATCTAAAGCTAAGCAGTGCTCCTATTGAATTAGGTGCTGAAAATCTCTGTAAACACCAAAGGAAAAACCTTTCAGAATGTCTGCTGACAATAAGCCTGTTTAGACTGACTAAGATGTATGCCGTCGAGGAACTCTGACACAGTGTATCTGTGTCAATGGAGGAATAAGTGCAGAGATCAAATCAATGGTCGCTCCTCAGAGGGAGGTCCAGAGGTGCTGAGCTGGGCTTTTGGAGCGCCATGCAGAGGCAGCACTCTGTCCTGTGTCCTGGGTGTGTCAGGCCTCGCCCCTGAAACAGGATGTCTCATTACCAGGGCGAGGAGTCTTCCATGACCATATGCTCCCGTAAATGAAAACACCAATCCTCAGGAACAGAAGCTACATCCATGAGTAGGAGTCTGGCTACAGCTGTATTTGTGTTAAAGTCCCACAGTGTCCTCCTAACCTTGGGATCGATCAGTGACTGGGAGAAGCAGACTGGAATAAATGGCTCTGTTTCCTGTTCTTCGACAGAGGATGGAGAGAGAGAGGGACCGGACTCCATGAAGCGCCATAAAACCACAGGGACAATGCCATTACTGAAAACACAATGCAGGTGGATACCCTGCAGCCCAGTTAGCATTTCACTGCAGATGACAATCAAATGGAGCATGTTCAGTTGACTAACGGTGAATGACACAGACTTGCACTGTATTGACAGTATTGAATCCCTAAAGGTACTGCAACAGCAAGCAATTACAGCTCTCTATCACATGCAGTCTGAAATAACATCATTTTGTCCAAAGGAAATGTAGCCGCTGACATTTTGCTTCATATAAAAAAATGACAGCACAGACAGCAAACAAGATGCCTAGGGTAATGTTCAATTAACGAAAAGGTGAAATTCGAATTGAAATACTGATATAGAAAAATATGCCTGTCTCAAGATGAAAAAAACAAGAAAACAATAACATCTATTTCTGAAACAGTCACATCTTTCCAAGAGTTACATCCAATCAAAGAGGGCCCATGAAATTTTATCAGCACATCATAAAGCTCAGCCAAGTGTCTCCAGGTTTCATCATCATTTCTTTTGGGTTTCCACTTCATTTAGTGTATGGGCTGAGCACGATGAGGGAGTGACTCATAAAGCTGGGATGCACGCACACAACATGCAGAGGGCAAAAAATGTAAAGGTTTAATAGAACAATTTCATTATGAGAGACTCGGATCAATTCATTTAAACATGCAGTAAAGCAATAAACAATGTACGTACGCAAAATACAAGTGTAATAGTATTATTACACTCATAAAACTGTAAAACTTGCAGATAAATATTGCCATTTTCAAAAAAATATTCATTAGCTCATGAAATCCTCATTACCATCTTACTGCTTTAGCAATTTGTCTTGCACAACAGATGTACAAACAAGAAGCTGGAGGGCTCATCGTTTGAAAATGTAGGTATTTTTTGACAGGCGTGTCACAGCCGCCCTGCGCACGTCTCATCTGAATGCAAAAAAAAAAAAAACACACTCGGCGAGTTCAGCCTGCTTGTAAACAAATGCTGCTGCAGAGTGAACCACAGCGGCCGGGGCTGCTGGCTTGTGGGATTATCCTAAGCCTAAAATGAAGATGGTGATGGTCAACAATGTACACGCCAAAGTCTGCAAAAGGAAAGCTCAACTGCAATTTTTATCATTGTAATGGGAGCACTTCCATTTGTGTCTGGGACACTGGATAATCTATTTGCACCAAAAACAAAACCCTGAATCCATACTGTCGGCTGTGGCTCATTGAGGTTTTGCAAGAGACGTTACCACAACTAGTGAGATTTCTTTACAAAAATAGTGTCCTTCTTGCTTACTGGAATCTCTGCTCTTCTATTTTGTTTATCGGTGAAGACAAATTGGGTTCAGTCGCAAACTCATAACAATTATTTTTCATTATTTTACATTATTTTTCATTTACCGTGAAGACACAGGCAGCCCTTAGCCGCCCAGGTCCTCGCCAATCCTGTTACTGGTGGGATTTGTTCTGCTGGCCCTATAAAAGATTAGTCCTCCAGGAGAAAGAATGGACTTGATTAGCTAGACAGCAATTTAATGGGATTGTCAGAGGGCCTACAATAAATCAGCTTTTGTGATTAAATGGGATCTCCAGTAAAAGTTGTATGTCTCCAAATCAATAACTATTGAATGTTTCTCCCTTTGTTCCAGGCCGAGGAAAAAAAAAAAAGGCAAGAGAAACAAAGCCAAAATTTCCGGTGCGCTAATGATCCTGCTGCCAGTGGTGAGAAGCAGCTTATATGTAGAGAGGTGGAGAGAGAGAGCGACATGAGGGAGACAGAGAGGGGGACGTGTATTTAGGGTGAAGAACAAAGCATTGTGAAATAATTGGAGCATTAAGTAAAACAAAATAGACTCAAGCAGAGGGGGTGTATATCCATAATTGGACTGAAACTATTAAAGCTCAAGGTGTCTCTATAAAGGCTGGCCATACTTGTACTGTGTGTGTGTTTTATGTTGTGTGTGTGTGTGTGTGCAGGGTTGTGAATCAGGTCAGACTGATATACTGGGTGTGTATCTGTGATTGAACGCTGGGAGAAAGAGGTAGGGTCTGTCTATTAGTAGGAAATAAAACGGTGTGGAGGCACAGTGTCTGCAGTCGGCCCGTGACCCCGCACGGCGATGGAGAGCTGCCCCGCTCAATTAAGCCGCGCCGCTCTCTGATTCCTCCATACATATTAACCACCAAACACTACCGAGACACAGAGGCTAGCGCTCATAGATCATCACACAGGTTAAATAGAAAATATCATTGACCAGTGGGTGTTTTTTTTTATTTTTTTTTTCTCCCTGGCTAAACAGATA
>OMKZ01034610.1:0-10613 GCA_900302535.1 Neoniphon sammara | reverse complement strand
TGCACATAAGCCACAGACAAACATGTATTTTTTACCTTCTTATCCCATACAGTATGAGTAATGACAGCTCTGATTCATAGGCCTGGCATTGCAGACAAAACTGAGACTAAATGAATGTCAGGAAATCAAAATTAGTCTTGTTTGTGTCCCATGGAGGGAACCCTCTGTATCTGGTGATCCCCTACACCGCTGATGTCTGTCAAAACATTAGTTCAGAAGAACCTGTTCTTAACAGCACACACACACACTCACATACATACACACAAAGGCCCAACCGCAATGGCCCAACACACACGCGATGGCATACATTCAACAATGACTCAGAGCTATTACCTGATGCTATTAAGCATTGTGAAACACTAGCTGGGTTGCCCTCAAAGTCACACACTGTCAGTCGCTGTGTCCTCATATTTCAGTTTAATCCTTTTTTCAGACAAACGTGGACAAACAGCTAATGCGCAAGTGTGTTTGGACATGCTGAGTGAATGACCAGGCTGCATGTGACAGATGATCTGTCGTGGCCACAGTTCATAAAACTTCAGTGCGGCACATTATCTTTTACAGTAACTTGGGTGAATAGAGTGAGATGAATGATAAGGGCGGCATTACAGTGAGTGGACAGGCTGCAGATAGGATTGCTTGGCCCTGCGGGTCAATGTCACTCACTAAACACGCTTGACCCATGATAACAAAGGCCACAAAAACATGTAAAACGCTATGTATGTAAAACACTATCTAAACATTGCATAAAGAAGAAGCGTCTGGTAGTGTTAGCGTGATCCCTCACCTGTCTTGAAGAGAGAAGAGAGAATATGCTTGTCATCCACAGTGTAGAGAGAAAGAGAGACAGTGTATGTGTAATCTATGTGCATAAGGAATGTATTTTCCACCCAGGGGCTCAGTAAATCTTAGCCATTGTGGTGTGGCCCTGCGCTCACGGGCATACTTCTGGCTGCAGCAGCACCCAGTATAAACTATAGGATATAAACAAGCACAGGACCAGAGGGGGCTACAGTGGTAGCCAGGCCCAGGATTTGAGGAAAGAGCTTTCAGAGATGTTAGATTACATAAGAGACGGCTTGTCACTTGAGACCAGGCTTCAATGTGAGATCCATCAGCCAATGAGCATAATTTTTGTTTGCTTTTCACCCATAATTACTTAAAAAAAACCTAGATTTCTCTCCTCACATTGTCCAACAAAATCTCCAGTTGGTTTATTACAGTGAGCCTCCGTGCCACCCTATGCTATAGTCATGTATTCTAACCAAGGGCCCACATGCAACATCTTGTGTAGATGCATCTCAATGTAGCACACTATTATTCAAACCTTGATACATAGCTAAACACGGATAAAAACTAATTATGCATGAAAAATTATAATTTCAGTGTTAATAACAACAGATTTATGTGAGGTTGGGCACTGGGATTTGATAAGCCACACTATTTTACTATTTATTTGGGGACACTGTATTGCATTGCTCTCTTGAGAATTGAAATTCACATCTCCACATTACATTGGTATGTGTTGCAAAAATCATGTGATGTAAACTTGAAAAAATAAAGTCAGTCATCTTTAATTTCTCTGTCCAACAATTGTCACTTGTTGCCAAACAGCTGCTGTGATGTAAATATTATTAGTTAAATCCACAAGTCACCAGCAGAAGCTGTTACTTTTTCTGGGAGATAAAAGGTGCTCTTGAACTAGAGATCCCAGGCAGTGATTGCACCAGCAGGCCTCTCGACAAACGCTCTATTCCCTCTCTCACACATGGACCACCTGGGTGATCTGTTTATGGAAGCCATCCCAGCTTCTGGCCCTGAGCACATTCAAGCTATACATGCTCCTTTTGTTTAAAGAAAGTCCATTTATAAAGCCTGCTGCACATGCAGTATGCAGATTAGAAACAGAGTGACTTATCCAATGAGCACAATGCATTCAATCTGGACATAAAGCAGCTCGTTCCTATAAGATAACCATCGGGAACATTAAAGGTTCAATTCGCTGTTTTGGATTAGCATCCTTCTTTTGGTGGCTAACATACAACAGAAATCCTCTAAATCACTTGAAATCTCAGAAAATTATTCCATGCTCCTCTGAAGTACACCATGTAAACACTACTCTGATTTTTTTTAAAGGAAAGCAGGTATTATGTGTGGGTGTTTCGTGCGAGGCCAAAGTGTTTCCACAGGTTAATTTGTAGGGAGCAGCTCCCGCTGTTATCACGCACCGCAGAACACTTTGTTTTGCCCCTGCCATGAAGTGTGTTTTCGAGCTAACCCAAACATGGTCTATAGTAACAGTGATATTATCTACCTGAGCACGCGGGGCCCACCTGCGGGGCTCTGACACAGGGAGCAAGATGTTTTACCTTGTCTGCACGAATGGGCCCGGAGCGGAGGAGGGGGGAGCAGGTAGGATGGGAGGAAAAGAGAGACGGGGGGCGGAGGATTTTACAAGCTATCACGCATGATGCTGTTTGGGCAGGTTGAGCCTGCAGACTCACTGACTTTTCATCAGCTAGTTTTTCTATGCCTTAACGGCCACACTATAATTAATCAGATGTCTGGGTTGGATAGGCACGCAAGGGACGGGTTCAAGACCTTTTGTTTGGATAGATGCCTGGTCAGGTGTGTAGCTGTATAAATAGTTACCGCCTGTTTTCTCACAACGCCTTTCAGAGAAAGTTCAATTAGAGTGGTGTGGCAGCGACACATATCCTGACATGAACAAGCCTTACAGTACCGCAATTATGGTTGGCTTCTTTTTTAGCATAATTGGAGATAGATGGATTCAAATACTGCAGAGGCATCAACCATTCCACTGACACTTGATTCTATTTATACCTCCGCTAACCCCTCGGTGAACTGTTAATTGCTTTTTTCCCCCCCATCTTGACACCGATATCATTCACCAGCTAAGCTAATCTTTATACAAGAAAAGAAATTTGGACTTATCTCTCGGGACGACATTGATTGTGAATGTTATTTTACAGAGGAGAAGCTTGGGAAGTGATCATGCTACCATGTTTGCAAGTGGTGCTTTTCCACCTCATCATGGCTTATCCATATTCAGCCACCCCAGTCAGTATGCAGGTGTAGCACTTTCTGCCTCATAGCCCCTTTCTCTTCCTTTCACTCCCCTCTATTCATTTGGCTGTCTGGACAACCAAACCTATTTCTGTGGTATATGTTAAGTTAGTTGATATTTAGTTTTTTATGTCCCATGGTACATTTGTGGGCTGGATCTATTGCCACAGTTAACAAGGTATCTGGGGTTCACACCAAAACTACACAGAACACATAAACTCAAACACTTAAACATTGCCATTCATCGTATTGAGCAGATTTATTCCAACTGCTGATAAGGAGTTGCATTATGGCACCACTACATATTTGCATTATATCCTACAATCACAATCCAGCAATAATTTGTTCATTTGTGCAGTGTATCGAGAATCACAATCTAATTTTTACACTTACAGAACCCTAAGATCTGCATTTCCAAGGACCATAAACATTGTCTGCTCTTAATCTGTACTGCACAGCCTGTCTTTCATCATTACACTGTCATATAGGTTAAGCCTGATATGCCTAACACTGCCTATTATGTGACATGTCTGATTTTTTTTTTTATACTGTCTGATGTATGTGTAGCACCAGATGGGTTCTGGAGTTTGTTGTGCAACCAAGCTGCTGCTGTTTGCTCCACTGGATCAATGCTGAGTTACTTGGAGCGGATGCAGGACACATTACAACCCTGCAACCAGCTGGAGGAGATTAGGCCTTTTTCCAATCAAACTTCCGATCCGTAATGATATTCATAAACAAAATATCACCAGATCAATATCTAATAGCACTTATTACAAATAGTAACAGCTGCCCAGGAGCCCAGGTTTCTAATTGCACTTGCGGTGAGCCATGTAAACTCTCAAGGCACAGAGATGAGAAGGACCTACTTCTTATAAATGGAACTAATACATTTAACTCTTACACTGGATATAACAGTCTGCATCGGAAATAAATAGGATTAGCTTATGCACATACCGTGCAACACCCATAGATTATTTGTGTTTGTCTCTTCACACGTACACACACACACACACACACACACAAGCCACATTATCTCAAAGTACCACTGATCCTTTGTGAGCTAACTGTTGAAATGAATGACTGATGCACCTACTTCATAAATTGTTACTGTCCTCCTACGAGTATGTTTCTCCATCTCTCTCTCTCTCTCTCTCTCTCTCTGTGTGTGTGTGTGTGTGTGTATGTGTACACATATGAAGACTGCCTGTCTCTTTGTATATGTTTCTCCTCTCAGTGTCCGACAGCTTACATGTGCTGAAACAACTGCTGAGTGCTGATCTGTCATGTTAATCAAAGTTTGGCTCAGGATTCAGTGGTGGGTCTAACGAAGATTAAAATAGGGCCCAAATTACTCTGAAGAAAATTCTATGAAATCCTTTTAACTTTAGCTGCCTAAAACCAAGATAATGTTTTTGAAATGCCTTTATGTTGCAAGAAAACGTGTAAAATTGGCCCTCTGAACAAAAAGTGAAATAATGAACTTATTGCTACATGACCGATAACGGATTAGATTCATTATCATCCGTGCTTGTGCAGAATGGGCTCAATCAGCAGCAAATGAATTAAAGAAGTAAGAAGCTCCCAGATTTAGGTCTGGGCTAGCCCAATTTAAAACTGTTAGTTATTATGATACATGAAGTTGAAACAAAGTGGAGCTAAATATAACCCATGGATTGATGTTATCAATCATCAGTGTGTTTGTTGAGGTTATCTCCAGGACGATTCCTGGGTAACTACTCAAAATCAGTGCTACGTTTGCAGTTAAAGCCCTAAAGCAAGATGTTCCATCTCTCAATCAAAGAAATAAGAGGGGCGGTTAAGGTTCAGACAGTGCAAAAATAGCGCGAGGCAGCCCCGCGGTAGGTTGAGAGGCAGGCGAAGCATCTCGTGCAAACCACTATGCGTGAGTAGAGTGTTTGGATCCTATTTCAAGTTTAGACAGAAAAGGGCTGAACGGCTGCCAGGTAAACAGTGCTGCGCAGGTACTGATTTGGCCCTGTGTTTATGCTTACATAAAAACAGCCTACAGCACTGCTGAATGGAGGTAGGTCATATCAGCCACAGCGATAAAGCGAGGTGTCTATAGCTGAGATCAATCATTGCTCCTTTTTCTTTTGTAATCCCCCCTCTAGGCCCCCTCCCCGTGCTGTGGGGCGGTCCCCTCGCATGCCGTGTGAAGAGTGAAGAGAGGTGATAGCGGCAGATAGGGCAAGGATCAAGCCCGTGTGGCCCGCATGGCTGAGGGCCATTGACAGGCACGCACTTACAGTAACATTTACAAACAGGATTGAGGGGCTCACTCTGTTCTGCTGCGTCCCTCTTGATGGGGTTATGTTTTGAGTTACTGCAGACTACAGACCTCCATCTCAAAGTTTGGAAAATCAGTTCAAAGTGGTGCATTAGCAAGGATCAAAGTGTACCTGCATGCACACACATATGTACACATTTGCTCATGCACAAACACACACACACACACACACAAACACAAAAATTTGGCTGTCTGAATGTATAAAAAATATATTGTAAAAATTGTGCCATTAAGACAGAGGGGGGACCCAGAATGACATCACTGCCTTTGCATGAGATCTAGGTCCCAAAGGTGCCAGCCTGCCTTTCACCTGTGCTTCACCTGTACTTCACCTCTTTCTTTAATTACTTTAATTATACCCCTGTTAGCTTCGTTTATTTATATGTATCTTTTTTTTCTCTCTCTGTTGGTTTGGCAGGGTGTGAGCACCTCAGGTAAGAATGCAAGAGAACCCAAAATAGCATCCTGCCACTGCCAACTGACTGCAGGATATGCCGCTCCATTTTTTTTTTTTTTTCAGATTTCATTTGTTTATGGCTGAATGTTCTAGCAGTATATGTCAAAACAGCCGAAAAACTCGCTGTGGGAACTGTGTTTTTCACGGTAAAGTGTTCAGGTGTGCTGCTGATTATATGGACTGGAAGCCCCCAACCACTTATCTTCCAAAACAAAAAAAGGCTTGATTCTAAAGCAGCACAACAAAGCAGGCAGCAAACGTTTAGAGGGCTGCATTGTTGGGTAATTACAGTAATCGCCGCTCGAGGAATAAACTAAATGGAATGTGTGCATCTTACTTCTCCACTCCGCCGAAGCACAGGCACACTCTCACACACTTTCACACCCGCCTAGACACACAGATACACCCGCACACATGCATACACAAACTCCACCACACATGCATGCCCTGTTCAATGCAAGTATGAATGGAATCGGTGTGGAATGTCTAACCTTTGGGTTGCCTGGGTTGTAGATACAGTGCCTACCTGTGAGCCCCAGTGAAGCATGTCTACTATCAGCTTGGCCTGTCAGAGGCTAGAACTACTGCAGGGAATCTTGGGAATCTCAGTTACGCAGCGCCTCTGTTACTGCGCCTCTCTGCCCCACTCACGCAGAGCCTGCACTTTGTTTATACAAAGACATGGGGGCTGGACACCCTTCACTCACAGAGAAGAAAGCAAACAAAGATGAGATACAGGTAAGAAGTCACCCGGAGACATGCAGACAAGGGTTAGCGTGTGAGCACAGACCGCCACAGAGGTGGGGCTATTTTTAGTCGCTGCGGATTCACCTGATGAATTTACATTACTGGAATTCCATGCGTGTCAACACTTAAAAGAGATTTCTCCTCTCACTCCGAGGAGACACTTAAAATCTCAGTAGGTGCTCTAAAACAACAAGGTGCCAATTTTAGTAGACACACATTAGCAAGTTACACAAGTGTTTTTTCTGTACTCATAATAGAGCAGAGTTGACTCCGCTGCCCCCTCTGACCTTGCAATCAGAGCGACGATACTAAGAATATTTGCTCTGTTAAAATCTAAAGGTAAAAGATAGCACTTTTGCAGAGGCGCTTTCAGGAAACCAGACTGAAAACAGGTGTGCTGCCTCTCACACTCAATCCGCTCAGCACAGGTGTGCGTAGCCATCTTGGCAGAGCGTGTGTAACCAAATACAGCTTCATCACATTCACACGAAAATACACACAGACACGCCTCCCCGCCTACCACTACCCATAAGCAAGCTGTGTTAAATTCTCTTTGTGCCTTGTCAGAATGTTGTGTAGCGACGGTGATAATGATAGCACACAGAGCGCTGCTTTCATCAGCTATGGTTTTACGCGCACAGTGGTTGGCCTCCTGGGTTTCAACAAAAACATTTTGGTTTCAGCTCTCCAAATGCTCACTGAGCAAAGCAGCCATTTCCAAGAAATTAATCAAAGGTCATCTGACACCCTCTTCTTGCCATTAAAACTGACTGTATCGAGAGTCGGATATCAGAACTGTGGCAATTTTGAATAAATGAGATTTCATGAAGTTCAAAGATTTCAATTTTGGGAATTATGGGTGACAGAAATTAGGAGCACACTACTAAAATCTGTACTGAATAGGGATTTTCACTGAGAATACTGTTGTGAGGAATATGGAAATGTGTTTTTAACACGTCTGCATTTTTAGGCACAAAATTACAATCAGAGCAGAGTGATTATTTCAGACATTAATTCACACATGAATGTGCTGAAGTCAATGGAATTACTAACTAATCACTGTTTACTTGTACAAACTTTGTCATCCAAAGTAAACTATTCAGATAATGATTCTTTAAAAGATGTGGCAATAAATGCAAATGGATGCAAATGTACCAAGGCATATTTACTTTAAACATAATCCACCAAACTTCATTTCAAAGTGATGCTTTTGCCCAGTTCACCAACTCCTGTCAAAAACACACTAAACCAAAACTGAGCTGTTGTGTCGCAGAGTGTGGAGCACCACTTCTACTTCAGGGTTGCAAACAGAAAGTGAATTCACTGTGGCGAGGAATGTCAAAACAGCTAGATAAACTGTTTAGACGACTTCGGATGGTAGGAACGGCAGGCCACAGTTTTCAAGAACCTTTGTTACCAATTAACTTATTAACCACATGAATTCTCTCTTTAGCACCCCTTGTACCCCATTAAAATCTTGAAAAAGTGTGTGAATTCCATGCGCCATATGATCTTTAATCATGAATGTCTTGTGAGACCAAGGTGACAATTGAGTGAAAAAATCTAAACATTGAGACGCACTGAAAACACTTTGGAGCACAACAAATGAAGGATGTTTTGGTACTGCCAAGAACAGACTGACATTGGGAGATGACCACTCACCTTGCAGCCTGTGTTTGCCATGTGCAGGCACAAGGACTGAACTTAAGTTGTAAAGCTCAGGTCCCAAGTCCAAGCAGCCAGTCCAAGCAGCCCAGCGGGCTGTGCATGGAGGTGTGTCGGAGAAGACAGTTTAATGATTATCACTGGCCCGGGGCCAGGCTCATAACTCATGTAACTTTCCAACCTCTCTCTGCATCGCCATCCCGGCTTAGACATCTTGACAGGAGAAGAGTGAGTAGGACAGGCACAGTGATGTGGTTTACAGAGTGACATACATTTATTTAAAATCACTTAGATATGCAAAGGCCCTAAATCTATAGTGGCATCCTCCCAAAAACGTTTAAATCCTTTAATAGGTCAATCTTCTGGGGTCAAAGTTATGACTGATGACTGACAAGGTGTGATTAATGGTTAGATGTTTTGGTCACATGCAGTGATACACACAATTTTAAGGGAATATTGCTCCTTAATGCAATCCTGATATGTTTTTTTAGCCTTTATATTTCTGGCTATTTTAAGATGACCTTTGCTTCCAATTATAACCTGAGAAACTATAAAATCAGTTTTGGACTCACTTAGGCAATAAGGCATGAGGAGTGCCAATAACTTGCCTTAGCCAAATGACACCCATGTTTACACATTTTTTTAGGCATGAGCAGTTTAGAAGCTCTCTGTCTCTTGTGAGTCAGGCCATCTCCCTGGGGGCTTATTTGCATGGCTGGTTCAAAACGCGGAGCCAAATGTTCGTTTTTTAGCCAGGTCTATGGTTGCTCCGTTGTTTTTCTACATAGGTGCCATGATCCTCTGAACTTCGCATGACCTCTCAGGCAATCTTTGTTTTTAAAACTCCAGGCAACCCTCCTATTCCACTTGAGCTTACATATCACTCATTGTGCGCTTCATGGAACCCATCCAAACCCATCTATTTTTACAGTGCTGTGCCATTTCAGCGTTGCGTCTGCAGTACTTCCCCGTTCCATAGGAGTCAATGGGGTGGCTGCCTTGGGCGCAGTGTCAATTTAGAGACTAACAGGTTGAAGTAACAGCATTATGAAACATTCTCTCTTAAATGTCTTTCTCTCCTCTCTATCTATCCTGTTCTGGGTGTTAATATTTCATGTATTTAAATTTGCATTTATTTCATGTATCTTCCCTAAAATGAAAACACGATTAAATTCCTATAATATTCCTATAGGGATTTATGCTGTGTCTATGCAATCGATACAATCTAGGATTATTTCCTAGGGTGTCGCTATAATGTTGCTATGGGGACTTATAGTTTTGCTCTATTTGAAGGTAACTTCCAATATGTATTCTTATAAAATTGCTATAGCTGTTAATTATGAGATGATGATGTTGTTCCTTGAAGGACAACTTGAAGAGCGAACGTTAAAGCAGAATTAAGATTGCAGATAAACATAGAAAATGACAGATTCATACGTCTCTTTGTCGTCTTTGTCCTTTTCAAGTATTTCAACAATTAGTGCACATTTCCATTTGAACCTGGATTCAAACAATAAAGGAATTAAAGGAATTAACAACGCTTTTGTTCTGTTATTTAATCTTTAGGAAAATGGTTCAAATTTAGATAAGGCGCACATTTCAGCTCAAGAAAAGTGCGTCGATAAGGAGTGTGAAGGGATGGCTGAAGTGCAGAAACTGACTGGTTATTGTGTGCTGCTCCAGGAGTCTCAGGTGAGAGAGTGACAGGATAGATAGATAGATAGATAGATAGATAGATAGATAGATAGATAGATAGATAGATAGATAGATAGATAGATGTGCTGAAAAGTTATGATAGCCTATTGGATATATTTGGCTGCATTTTAATTATCTTACCTGCCCCACCCCTTATCCCTTCCCCGTTTTTTTTATTTATTTATTTATTTGTTTATTTATTTATTTATTTATTAACCTGATGGCGTGGCAAAGTGGTGTGCAACTGTACCTACACATATATCGTATCCCTCAATCGCTTCAATGGATTTGAGCTGGAAACCCCGCCTGTGGGCCGTCCCTTGCCGAGGGATTATATTATAGCAAGACAAGCGTGTCTCCGGAGACAGATCTGGATTCAGCTGCTGCAGACTGGGGCTCTGGGTGCCTCCAGCCCTACAGACAAGACTTTTCATAGACAGAAAGCAATTTCTGCTTTCAAGACTCCTACACCTGCTCTGCTGCGCTCAACTTCACAGATTTTCATCCTCTGATCTTCATATTTTTGAGACGAGACTCTCACTGAGGACAAACTTTGCGCTGCAGGTACAGGTGAGACTGAGAAGATAAATAAGCCTCTGTTTTTTGGAAAATGAAACTTGAAGTTTTTTCTGCGCTCCACTTCGTTCAGAA
>OMKZ01034609.1:15070-32263 GCA_900302535.1 Neoniphon sammara | reverse complement strand
AGAGGAGGAATAAGGACATAGGTGTTTATTAGCTCTATAGGTTGCTCTGTCGGTTGGTCGGTCGGTCCACAAAATTTCCCCGCCCTATGGCGCCCACAGGTTTTGCCCTAGGAGGCTGAAATTTGGCATAGAGGACAAGGGTGTGTGTGTGAAGGTGTGTACTCGTGTTCATGCCAATTGGCTAAAAGGGGGCGTGGCAGTGGGAGTGGCCTATGACAAAAAGGCACATAGCTTCCAAATTTTTTCACAAACTTGCACAAGATTTTGTGGAAAGGTCGGTCATGAGCCAAAGGACAGCGGAGGAACTGCTCATGTCGATCGGCAAAAAGGGGGCGTGGCAGTGGGAGTGGCCTATAACAAAGAGGCACATAACTTCTAAACGGATTCACTTAACATGGCCAAACTTTGTTGAAATACACACACACACACACACACACACACAGACAGACATACACATAGATACACAGACACTTTCATTGGTGACGGTTTGCCCCGCCCCTACACTTTAGCCATGCCCCTTTCATAACTCATTGACCACTTGTTTACGCACTTTGGGAGTCATCATTGGACTAAGTAGAGTTTATTTTTCATTGGTGACGGTTTGCCCCGACCCCTATACTTTAGCCACACCCTCTTTCATAACTTATGAAGCGCTTGTAGACTCCTGTGGGAGGCATCAATGGACTCTGCAGAGGTTCCTTTTTCAGTGGTGTGGGTTAGCCCCACCATCTCATTCTGTCGGTCCATCAGTTCATTGGTCCACAAAGCTGTGCCCACCCTATAGCTACTGCAGTTTTTTACCTATGAAGCTGAAATTTGCCATGGAGGTCAAGTGTTTGTGAGATTGTGTGTGTGTGTGTGTGTGTGTGTGTGTGTGTGTGTGTGAATGCATGCACACATGGATACATGCACATACTGGTAGCAGCTATTGCGAATTCGTGCTTGTTTCAATGTAAGATGCTTCTGCTATGACTGATGTTCTCTACATTTGACTCTGCCTGCACCATGCACCCATGTAGAAAAGTGGCGTTTTAACATCAATAAATCGTTTCCACATTAATTCAGACAAATTAGTGTAATTACCATAATCCAGCAACGCCAGAAGAGATTTGCAGCTGCAACCAGGCCTCTACACTGTATTTTAAATTGTGTGTCTACAGGTAAGATTCCACAATAAATCTGCTGGATTGCTTCAAATGCACAATCCATGATTGATGGAAAAGGAGCCCCTGTAGACAATTGCCTCACTCCACTCTGGGCTTGTTTTGGAAATTGTGTTGGAGAGGGACACTAGGGTGAAGTGCAGCAGTACAGCCTCCAGGTGAACGTATATGTGAGGGTGGTGTTTTTTTGTTTTCAGTTTAAATGCAGGTTGGAGATGACAGTCCTTGGATTGTCCCTGGTTGGAACAGCATTACTATTACCAAGGGAGGTCTGGTGATTGGTCACTTTTATCTCAGGGCCAGGAAAATTTAATCCCATCCATAATAAACATCCCTGGTCTGGACAGGATTAGTATTACAAGACAACTTTGGTTAATTTTAGTACATTGCAGGTTGATAATTTTAATGAAGGATTTGGATGACATATATGTCACTCCCATGAAGTACTGAGGAGGCACGTCATTCTGGCCAGATTTGAGAATACATCTACCAGCAGAGTATGTGTACTTTATGAATCATATACAATTGATAGAGATAGTACAAGAGCTGACAAAGGATGCAGGAGTTTGCTGAACAACAGTAGGTCATTTGCTTTGCATTTTCTTCTCCTGCAGGGACACACACCCTGTGATGATCACATACAAATCTGATCATGAATTGAAATTGCTGAATCATTCCAGTAAAAGCTACATTACCAGACCTCTTCAAGTAACAATAATGCTGGCACTGTATATGTGAGGGTGAATTTCATGTTGTGTTCCTTCTGCATTATTCAGTAATTTACAATTTAATGTTTTCTTAATTGTACTCAGTTATGAGATTGTGCTCAAGACTAATGATAATAAATATGACATGAAAATTGTACCCATCTGAAGTATAAATGTGGCTGAACTAGTAAAGCTCCTACATACATAGTCTCTTACTAAAGTAACATAAATGTAGAAAATAGATACATAAACATAATTTTTAAAAAGTAGCAAGCATATTGGGACATTAAAATGTGATAACCAGGGAAACTTGTTTCAGCATGTAACTTCCAAATATTTTGTGAGTTGACTAGCAGGTTCTTCAAACACAAAGGCAGACAGAAAAAACCCTACAAAAAGAAAAGCTGATGCTTATTTTTTCTAACCATAGCTATGCAATCACCACAAGTGAAATGACATTCAGCACTAATCCTTGCCTATCTTACATCTTGAAATGAGACACTGATGGTTCGCCATCACATGATACAGAAAACCAGAGATCTGCTGCCTGGTTTGAAGACAAATACATTAATTCTGAATGATGATATAAACACTGATGCAATATCATCTACTCAAATACCCATTAACCTCCTAAATCTGCAGCACTCAATTTTAAACGACAATCGAGATTCCATATACCAACTGTGAGCCATCATGGAAATGGGCAGAATATGAGACTGAAGGTATTCCAGGTTTTAATAGTGATATAATGGCACTGTCATAACAGAATAGCATTTCAAATTTGAATCACTCACTGGTAAGAAATAGATCCAACAATGACTCATACAGTTTTTTTTCCCTGTCATTTCATGCCTACTTAAGGGAACCTGGGGGGGAATGAAAGAAAGATAAAAAATTTTATACCTTTAAACAGATTATTCTGAGGTGGAAAGATAAGTTAATTCTGCGGGCCTTTTTCCTCTTACTGTAGAGAGTGGGTGAAAAACATTGCACCACAGCAGAACCACAACAAAACAAAAGTAAACCATAATCAGATCCTGGTATGATCCATTGATAAGTTAATGCTATTATAAGCAAACTAGCACTGTTTACTAAGTCATTTCTTGCTGTAAATGTGCGATGTGTAGAACCTGACTAGAAACTCAATGGCACAAGTTAAAAATCACTGCATACTCATTTATCCTCTTTATTAAAATGACAATGAAAAACTTTGACCAAATTTGCTTTGCACTAGGAAGCCACTATGGGGTTTAAGGGAAATGCAGTACCACTAATTTGACAAAGCACAAACATTTTTTTATGCATTGTCTTTATATCTTTCACTGCAAACCCTGATCATTATATTTCAGTTATTCCTGTTTATATAAAGGAAATGAAAAATGTATTAAAGGGGCAATGCTTTTTACAAAAAAGCTATATTGGAAGTGTTGCAAGTCTTCATTTCTTTATTTTATTTAGTTAAAATACATAAGAAACAGATACAATAAATTATATTCCAAATGTTTACTGTAAATTGTTACAAAAGTTATCACAAACTGTACAACGTCATGACAGTAGTTGCATTTGCTGTTTTCGCTCAATAAAGATTTAACCAGAATGCAAACAATTACAGCTCAAAGCGCTAAATTCCTAAACATGGAATATCTTCAGAGACTAGAGCTGGCTTCAGTAACTAATTGTTCACATCTATTACAGAACGTGTAAAAATTCACTGGATTACAAGTCTGAGCTGTACAAATTATCACCAAACAATATAAATACATAGTAATGTAATGTCTCTATTTCCAGCAGTTTACGACATCTTTTTATTTCACTTCTCAATATATACAAACATTGCCATTGACGAGCATATGTACACATGTAAACAGGTAAAATTTCAAATACTTCAACATATTCATTAATCACATTTTCCCCCTGTCAGTATTTTTTTATATAGTGACAGACATGCTATAAGTAAAAATAGTCACATTTTTCATATTGAGGGCAGAGTGGGGGAGAAGCATCATTTTAAGCATGTGCAAGTAAGTTAACAGTACATAGCCTTTTTCTATTTGCTATGTTGGTTTCTTAGTTTCTTATTACTCACATGTAAACAAATGCTGAGTCAATGTAGTATTTCAGATGCACTTAACTACACAATATAAATGACAGGTGCAAGTCCTACAACTTGGGCAGTGGCAGATGTGTGTAAGAATGTGTAAGAATTAAAGCCGTTGTTTGCTGATATCTCACAAAAGCTTCTTCTCAAAGTGTATTCTTTTATATACTTAAAGGAATACTCCAACATTTTGGGCAATATCCCCTTTTGCCGACTTACCCAGACTGAGACAAGATGTTTGATACCATTTTCACCTCTGTATGTCCACTGCTTGAGTTCCAATGGTTAGCATTTTGTGTTAGCTTAGCATAAAGACTTCCACAGGGGTCAGCTAGTCTAGCTCCGTCAAAGTGAAAAAATAAACCTTACAGCAACTCAGGAGTTGTTATTTACATAATGTATTATGTGTATTTGAAATACACATGTTAAAAAAACGAGAGACGTTTTAGCAGAAGTTAGATTAAGTTAGATGGTAGGAACTATAACTGATGAACATGTGTTCTGTGGTTATAGTTCCTACCATCTACCTTCTCCTAAAACCACTCGTTTTGTTTTTTTTTTTTTAAATCCCAAGATAGACTAGCTAACTCCTGTAGACTTCAAGTCTTTATGCTATGCTAACACGAAAATCTGCCCACTGGAACCAAAGCAGTGGACGTACAGAGGTGAAAATGGTATCGAACATCTTGTCTTAGTCTGGGTAACTTGGCAAAAAGGGATATTGCCTAAAACACTGGAGTATTCCTTTAAATACCCTGAATTTCTAACTGCTGTTAGTTGTTGTACATTAAATTCTGGTCTTATTTTTTCTGCCACATTTTTCCATTGATATCCAATTATTTAGATACACAGATATGAAATGATTATTTTATTACTGAATAATCATCCATTTTGGTGATATGCCTTCAATTTGGAGGCCTTTGATGTTTTGTTTTTTTTTCCCCACTGGCTCATACAGCATTCTCCATGTGTTTTCACATTAACATTGTTGATGAATCAGTTGATAGTTTGCACACGAGCCTCGCATAAAGTTTACCATTTTACAGAGTAGAAGTACAGTGCGGGGAGCCAAAATGTCAACCAATGTACCATCATTTCACATTATTTCATTTTAACATTAAGTACAGCATAAACAACTGTATATAAAACTGTAGGAGGAATTAGACAATGGATAATTTCTTTCCCCTTAATTTTTAGTGGGGTTCAGCTGGATTATTGGAGACATATAAATTAATCAAAGGCTATTGTTGGATCTCTTTATTGACTCAAATAAACTTTGTATCAACTGTGAGTTCTTTGTTTCTCGGTAAATAATAATAATTTGCTACATGCATCAGCTACGGTTGCTCCATGTGTGAGATTCCTGTTGAATATTCTAATGGCTGGTTGTATGCATATGTGATGGTTACAACTGGTGAATTTTCTGAGACATTTACCCAGCCCTTTGAGATGCTAAATTACCTGCTTTCTACAGTGAAAACCTGGATCTCCAATCACTGGATTATCGACTATTTTTGTTAAGCGAAGGTCGTCTTGACATTGAGCGGCTTAGCCCTTTAACATTGTGCCATTTCAAATGAAAATGGTAACTGAATAAAGAGCATTTCCGGGCCAGAAAATGTTGCTGTGAATACTGGAAAGGCTGAAATATTTCCTAGATTCAAGCGTATCACAAAGAACACTGTGCACTGAGTGATACCGTTCCTGTGGTCTGTGTAAAAGTTTGGCAAATATGTATTTTACTGAGAAGAAATTTCAAAGTATACAGTATGAGAAACAAATACTTTGTCATGTTGCAATAAAAGACAGATTGAAATGACATGTATTTAATGACAAAAGGTGCTGTGCATAGCCAGCTCTGTAGAGCACTTTAAGAACTTGAGCCAGAAAAAAAATTAATAAGTATATAAATAAAACAAGAAGAATATTTTTCAGGAGCATTCAAGAAATATGAAAGTGAGACTTCGATTTTCATACAACATTCTCACAAGAGACCAATTGGCAGGACAACTTCGGAACAAATGTAACCAAGCCTTTGTTTTGTCAGCACTCTACCTGCGATCCTCAGGGTGTCAGTGGAGGTTTGGGTGACGGACATGAACCTTGGCTCTCAAAACTTGCCGCTCTTCCAGGCCACTGCAAGTGAAAAGAACATAAAACTCAAGTCATTAAGTTCAGTAACATTACTGTAAATTAAATGACAGCATACTTTCAATAGTATAATAGTATACGTCAAGTGTGATAAAATGGAACCACTTAGTAAACTTTAGTTCTTTTAGTATACCTGACTACACTTAAAATATACTACTGCCCATGTATTATGGGAAACTCTTAGAAATGCACTAATTAAAATTGAAATTCATTTTATTGGCACTGTCATTTAAGTGTACTATTAGTATGACAACAATTATCTTACAGATGTGTTTATTTTAGTGATGTGCTGATCAATCAGTCAGCGACCAGATCCAGTCAGGTTTTGCAAAAATTAATTAATTAATTAATTAATTGACTGTTTGTCTAGCCATTCACCGATTACATGTGCGAATTTTTCTTTTTATAATAAATGAGTATAAAGAAGTATAGCCCACTGAGGTTTAATTCAGCCAATAAAATTATGTGACTCCAGAGCAGTTCTGCCTCTGTGAAATGTCTGTTGAAATAAAATTCAAATCTGCCAACATCAGACTAAATAATATTGGAGGTCTGCATGATCAGTTAGGGTAGGAGACCAGACTTTACAATTGCTTAGACACCAGAATGGAAATGTAAGTTTAGATAAAGTCTCTAGCACTGCTATGCATTGTCATTAAAAGCTGCAAGCTTGAGAATGGTGATAAAGCCTGCATTTTATTGTTTGATAATCTCAAAACACAGCCTTACTTAATCCTAACCCTGTAGTGGGGACAAATGAGAAGTCAACAATGGCTACAGTGTATGAACTAATTCCTTCACTGGACAGTATTATAACTTCTATTGCGCTATTGTAACATTAGATATAACTGTGATGTAATGTGTATTTAATGTTAACAATTTTGTGATCAATTTTAAAAACATTTCCAAATATAACACAACACAATACACAGATGTCTATTACCCATAATCAACTAAAACACACAAACACTTTCTGCTCTGACCCAGTTTCATGGAATTTGTGATGCACTAGTTGTCTTTGGTGTTTATTACCTGTGCCAATAGAGCTGGACAGGCGTTATGTTTTCCATCTATTGGTCTGTTAGCATTTCAAAAAGTTATGAATGGATTTGCACAAAACTTTGTGGAAAGGTTGGTGATGGCGCAAGACAGAACTGATTAACGTTTCATACAGATTGGCCAAAGGGGGGCGTTACAGGTGTGACAGCCATATAACTTCCACGCAACGCCATTCAATTTTGTGTACTGATCAGCAGACCTACGTCATGGCAAGCCCTCCATTATTGGACTAATCAAGGAACAACATCGAAGAGCTCAATTCCGGTTTAGACATAACCACCCTGCCAACTTTCGCAGAGCATGATATGGTGGTAGAAAAGCAGCCCTAATGGCCACTGAACAAATGTTGTGCTGATTGGCCAAGTGCTGTTGCAATAATCAGCTAAAATGTTTAAAAGTGGCTAGAGTTCGAACAGTCATATTTCATGTCCCATTTCAGGTACAATTAGGAAAATGTGTGCACCTTCTACTGTGCAACAAGTGGGTAATCAGTCATGGACGGAATTATTTTGGTACAAAATCCATCATGGTACTGGAGTACAGTTGATGGAGGTATGTGCTCTACTCACTGCCATCTAGTTATTGCTCATTATCTTCTTCTTCTTCTATGTCTTTTTTTCTTAATTAGTGTCCTTAGTTTACTGTAAAGCACTTTGTCATGAACCTGTTAAAAATCCTCTCATTAAGGTGTCATTATAATGCTACGATTAAGGTTGTTGAGGGATAACAAGTCTGGGTCTTAAGTCTCAACTACAACCAACTACTGAATAAAGCATATTCAAAATCATGTGAGAATGCAACTGCAGGCCTAATGTAGATATACAGATGTCTCTACACATCACTGAGTATCTCTGCTTGCAGCAACAGGAACTTAATACCATGGTAGAGTTATATATATATATATAGCATGTATATTATATGCTATATGTCATGTTTGCTAACAGTTCAGTTGCTAATATTGAGGAAAGTAGCAAGAAAGATATCCTAACTTTACCGTAATCTCCATAGAGGTGATGAAGGCAGCAGTTCAACTAGAGAGCCAGAGAGTTGAAATCAGATTCAAATAACTTTATGTCATCCCCACATGTGTACTGTGGGACTGTACAGAATCTGTACTTGTCTGTGCTACAAAGCACTGCAAAAGCACTGTGGAGGGATGGAGGGATGAAAAACAAAAGTCTCTACCTCTCCAAGAGCATGCCAGTGTGTGATAGGCTTCCGCGGGTATGCTAACATTTCGTTCCAGTGATCTCGTCCAAGACCCTCAGCATCTGGCCCGGTGCGACACACACCAATCACCTCGTTGTGTCCAACCCTGTTAATGTAACACACACATATGCACACAAATTTGGATCTATCTAGAAGAGCCTCCAGTAATCTTGAACAGACACGAAAAACATTAACATGGATATACACATTAAAAAGCCATCTTGAAAAAATAATAATTTAAAAAAACAACACTTTCGATTGAAAAGCAGCTGAAAGTTGAATGTGTGGTTGATTAGTTCCAAACCACAAACCGCTAATTGCCATCAATTATACACTCTCTTAGTGCAGCCCAATTAGCTGTGATGATTGGTCTCTTTGTGTGCCAGCGTGATTTCAATTAAAACTTTTGGTCGATCGCGTCTGCCTAAATCTCTAAGTCGTAGTTATCAGCTGGCTAAAGGCTATGCTGCTGTACTCCATCAGCATTTGCAATTCCTAAACCTGTTTAACTGAGAGTGTCTGTCTTAGGGTACACAGCATTATAAAACATAAACTGAGTGTTTAACTCACCGATCATAATCCATCACCATGATGGAGAGGCTGACTTGCTCCACGTTCTCTGGGGGGATGTCAAAGATGATGGCCTCGTTGTACACTGGGTTAAGTGTGCTTTTCTTGGTGGTTGTTTTTCGCTTCTTTAACCTCCGCCCATCGCATATTAGGGAAACCTTCACATAGGGGTCTGTGAGACACATGCTCACTGTCAAACATACAGGAACTTATATGTTTCCACATTTGTGCAAATTGTGGTGGGAATGCTAATAGCGATAAAATTAGCAAAATGCCAATGATGTGATTTTTGTTTATGTAATGCAGTCTATACCTGAAAAATTAGGACATTTAAGATATATACCAGTGTATTCTGACAGAAGGCAATATTGATGATTTCTTCTTCCAAACTCCCTCTGCCTCTCACTCAGCCATATTGCAGCATATTGCCATCTAAAGTGGCCACATGTTGTATGGTCTCAGCAAAGCCTGGTTTTCATGTCAGTCATATCATGTTCTGTCGGGTTACCTGAAGAGCCTGTGATGTCCATGGCTTTGAGGTTCCTGCATTTGATGACTGTTAGGGTCATTCTCCCTGCTGTGGGGAGGTAGCACAACGAGTACATGATCTCTCCTAGGTCCACACTTTCCTGGAGAAAAAAAACCCAGCAACAACGGGGAACAGATTTTAAATGCTCTGGCAAATACTGTCAATATACATCCAAATCCTAAAGCAGCAGAGGTAGTAGTTTGACACCTTGTAAGGTATGTTTTAGTATTTATTTACGAAAATGAACTTGTCAGTAAAAATTCGGTTTAACAGGTACTGACTAATTTGGTTTTTATAAGTCATCTTTTTACAAATAATAAATTACTTAAAGTCCCCATGAAATGAAGTCACATGACTACTGCTTCCTGTCAAACAGAATACCCTTCATGATGACCTCATTCTGACCTAGTGGGCATGATTAAACATTTCAACCAATAAAACCTTCACAAATTTTTTAACATTGTCGCTCCTCCTCCAATCCTTTCAAATAAAATTGTGCTTCTTGCCTTATCTGATATCCTATTGGTCAGTGTTAATTTCGTCGATGAAAATGATGATGACAAATGTTCATCAACGACCCTTTTTTCAATGATGAAGGCGAGATGATGACGAGCTAAAAATAGATATAAAAACTATGACGAAATGTATGTTTGTTTTCGTTGACGAGACGAGACTAAAATGATCTACGTTTTAGACCGGACATTCAAAATGCATTTTTCCCATGACCTGCGTCTCTGTCAAATTAAAAGCAATGAATGCAGTGCATCTCTATCATTGGTAAATAGGGTTAGGGTATCCTTAAAGCCACACTAAGCATTTTTTGACCGCTAGATGGTGCCAAAAGCACAAACTCTGTTTATAAATTAACCCACTTCCCATCCTCTACACTGGGGCATCGCTTGCAGAAACGGAAAGTAAAAAAGTGGATTACTTGGTCTCTGAGCTTCAGTTCAAAAAAGCAGTGAAACAGCGACAAGGTAATTGAATAACTTTGTCTGCATTGCTGATTTATGAGGCTTGCTTGTCTGGGGAGCGAGTGATTTCAGTGCTTTTTAAAACAGGATTTTGCATGTTGCACTTTGCGCAATTGATCTGAAATTTGGACATGTAGCTCTTATGTTTGTAGTTTGTTTGTCGTTATAGCCTATCTGCAGAATCTGCAGTGTCAGGGAAGCTTTGACAAGTTGATAGCTGCAGGAAGTTATGTTAATGTTCCTTGGGTTTGTCAGGTTTAATCCACCCATTGAGCAATCAAACACTAATTATCACTACTAAACGAAACACGCTTCAAAATAAAAGCCCGTATATCACCTAAGTACGCTTCAAATTAAAATTAGTGCCTGGTTGTTCTGCTTGGCCGTAATTTTAACAATGTTGTTAATCTGAACTTAAAATCAAATTAAATGTTCAGCGGCCTATAGTTAGTACTAAAATTAGTGTTAGCCAAATGACTGTAAGGTGGCTGTAAGGTAGACTATCAAATGTGACTGAAAGTTGACTAAAATGTTGACTAAAATGTAATGATTTTTCGTCGACTATAACTGGACTAAAACGTTTCAAGTTTTCATCGACAAAACTAGACAAATTATGAAGGATAAAAATGACTAAAATGTGACTAAAACTATGCATTTTCGTCTGAAGACTATAAGACTAAGACTAAATCTAAAATAGCTGCCAAAATTAAACTGTGTAAACTGCTATTGGTTTACACTTGTGAATGATCCCTCCCTGCATTATGTCCCGTCCCAACATCCTGTTTCAACAGGAAATACATCAAATCAAGGAAGTAAGAGTGCAATTTCATGGGGTCTTTAAATAACTAGTCCTAGTCTGTACTCCAAAACAAGAGCCAGCTTAGTTAACCTAAAAGGTTTGTTTTAGGTAATGCTAGTTAGTAAGCAGATCAATTTAGCAAAGCAGCCAATGTTACTGTTAACATACTATTCATATGTAACCACTAAAGCGCATTTTATACCTAAGTGGAAACAGCGTCTCTGCATGTAAACTATCTATCTGATGCTAGGCTTGAAAAGGATCTCCACGTTTCCCTCGCGCACCTGCCCAAGGATCTCAACTCCATATCAAATCTAGGTGAGGTCGCACACTCTGATTGGTTGACTGTAGGGGGATATCCATGACATCACACACCTCACACACATCAGCGTAGACGTATAAAAGCTTCAATAGGAGTGCTGTTAGATTCATTACATTTGACTATAAAATGCCTTTAACACTAGCTTCTACTAACTGTGTTAACTAGTGCACAAATCATTCAACTTTACATCAAGACAGTGATGGATAGCTTACAAGATACTGTCCATATTAGAGATGCCAGATACTATTCCATAGAAAGCTATTAAAGGAATACTCCAACATTTTGGGCAAAATGCCGTTTTTTTCTGACTTACCCAGACTGAGACAAGATGTTTGATACCATATTCACCTCTGTACGTCCACTGGCTTTGTTCCCATGGTTAGCATTTCGTGTTAGCTTAGCATAAAGACTTGAAGTCCACAGGAGTCATTAGCCTAGTTCTGTCAAAGTGAAAAAATAGACTCCTGTGGACTTCAGGTCTTGCTAAACTAACACAAAATGCTACCCACTGGAACCGAAACAGTGGACGTACAGAGGTGAAAATGGTATTGAACATCTTGTCTCTGTCCAGGTAAGTCGGAAAAAGGGTATTTTGCCCAAAATGTTGGAGTATTCCTTTAAGTTTAGAAATCAGCTGTTCATAGCTATTGTTGCCCATGAGCTGTGGACCTCCAATTTTTGCTATCAGAGGATGCATTATATCACCTGAAAGTCCTCTATGCTACCAAACAGTAACACAAAAGAGAAAAAAATGCAAACCACCAATTCGTCTAGGCCAAAGTGTTAAAAGCTGACCAAAGCTGTCCTCAGGTTTGTCCACACAGCAAAGTCTGACACATAAATCTGAGGGTGTACTGGCCTGCACTTTGATGATAACAAGAAAAAATAATCTTCAAATTTGAGATCAGACTACAAACCAAACATACACAGGCTGGGGTAAGGTTGTATTTGAACTGCCTTTAGAAAGAGCCTGACATTTAAAAAACAAAACACAGCAGTTCTGACTGGACAACAAGAAAACAGGCAAATATCATCAAAGATTTTGAGATGAAAGAGTATAGTGTATGATTACTCTTAGACTCCAGACTCTCAGCAGAGTCTGGAGAAGGTAATATGAACCTTCAAACCACAGCACAGTGTTTTTCACACCTGAAACATCCACAATCAATGCAGAGGGTGTTGAGAAAACTGTGAAGAGGTATTAAATTAATTGTAGCATAGATTACCATGCTTGCTGTGGAAAGGGAAAAAAAGAGTTGACATCTCTACTTCCAATATCTGCTCCCTGATTATTTTAAATATTTGCTTTAGTGTGGGAGACATCATTGCTACTGATAAATGAAACAATTCATGAATCTGAGAGTTGGATAATAGCAGTATCTGATGCTATATTTAAGTCTGTAGTATGCCCATCAGCTTTTGGCAAATACATGTGGGTGGCGGGACGATGAAATGCATTTCACAGAGCAATGGAATTATGCAATGAGTTCCACCTACCGTTCTTGTTGAAGAGTGTCAATGAATTTAAGCCCTCAAAAGTTATTCAGTAATTCATAAAAAAAAAGATCTTTCAAAGAAAAACAAGATCCTATTCAGTACTTCTTCTTTCAATGACAATGCATATCTGTAAGGCTGGCTTTACATGGTGCAACTGAAATGTAACTTTAGTTTCATGCAACTTGGCGTTACAGGCAAACCATCCAATGAAAATTATAAATTCGGTTTGCGTCATCATTTAGAATGTTCCATATGGGTTTGTTGACATGGCAAAAGTAAAAGTTTCATTTGCAGCCTGCAAGTAATTGCATGGAAGTTGCATTGTGTGAAGCCAGCCTTACATTGTTGCACAGCAAGAGCATCCATGTGCACGAGGATTGTAAGTATGAAAGCCTACTCACCGTGGTTGCTGTGTGAATGTCCTTCCACACCACCGCCTCCCTGGAAAGGTCAGAGAGTTCAAAGAGGTTGTCCACCACCACCTCGCCAATCATGTCGTGGCTCGTGAAGCGGTCAAAGTCGTAGACGCTGAAGTGCAGCTTGCGGTTGCAAAGCTCGTCGTACACCACGGGGAAACAGAAGGTCTCGTCAAACATGGGGTTCAAATTCTTGCGGTGGACGCGCGTCTGGAACTTCTTCTTCCTCTCCGGGAGCAGGTAGATCTTTACATAAGGGTCGGAGGTGCCTGTGAAGTCCTTGGCGGGCAGGTCCAGGGCCTTCAGGATCCTCACCACCAAAGCCTGCTCCTCGTAGTCGTAGCGCAATGAGAAACTGAGCTTTCCGCAAGTCTCCACCGGCTCTTTAGCCCCATCCTCTGAGTCCACAGACTTCTGTTTGTAGAGTTCAGGCTTTATTCTTCCAATGCTTACTGTAGAAGACTGGCGGATAGGCAGTGTGTCCATGCTGAAGTCCACACTGGTGACATTCATCTGACGAGGCAGGTGGCGACGGAATGAGTTGTGCCTGTCGAATAGAGTAGAAGGAATCTGGTAAATGTCTTAATTGATTTGCATCAGTGCCTTTGTTCTGATTTGCATGAATGTTTTTTTCCAGAGGGGAGCTATGTCTCAAAAGCACATTGCCTTATGAAGTTCAGTGGAATATTTTATTTATTAATATGTTTGGACTCTTTGGCTCTCAGCAGTTGTTGTGAAGATGTCATTTCTGTTGCTTGTGGTGCAATGAGTTTCAGCAAAATCTTTTGTTTTGTTTTGTTTTGCCCACTGACTGCAGGACCGAATCTTACAACCAAACATACCATATTGAAAAGCAGCATGTAGGAGTTTTTCTTTATTTAAAAAGACTTTTCTATCATGTACTATGGCTTAGAAAATGAGAATACATTTTTAGCACTAAGAGTGATGCTTTTACAAGAATTACCTGAATTTCTTTGAATTCGACAATTACCTTGAGGTCTCTCAACCAAGTTATGTGAACTGTTGGAGATCCATCTTTTCAGTATTTTACTCACCAATGTTGTCACCTAGCAACTGGCACTCTTCATTTCTGACAGTAAGTCAATCACAGCAATCTGATAGCCATGGCACAAATAATAGGGTGCATTATGCACAAACATTAAATCAAACACTACGCTCAACTAAAGTCAGCAACATAGCAAGTTAGACATCATTTAAAGGCAAGCACATAACTGCCTTAACTGCGACCAAAATTTTTAATCAAATATATTACATACTCAAAGTAATATTTTCCAAACTATTAGGAACAGTGAATTAATGCTGACTGATATTAGAGATAGCAAAGTATGAAAATCACTGCAATTTTAAGAGTCTGAGTGGATCTCTAGCTCCACAAAGCAGTTTCATCTGCTCCCATTTTGTTAATAAACATATACTATTCAATTACATACTAATTTTTACTTGTAACTAACCTTTCGACAATCCCTCAACCACTAAAGAGTTCTTGCTCATTTGCTACTGTGTTGTTTTTGACTGTTCCAATCCTCTATAAACCACAATACATACTCAAGCCACCTGGGACTTTCGAAACCCACGACTTACACAAGAGATAAAGCCCTCATTTTGCTGCTCGCCATTTTAATTTTCAGTATGTATTTGTCCACGTGCATCCCCTGATGAATTAAGGGAAAAATTAAGCAGGAGAGAATGTGCACTCAATGGCAGATTCTCTTGCATTCTTTCTAATTTCTAAGCCTCCTGCTTAAGAGTCAGAAAATTATGAACACGTTTTTGTGCAATTTTCCATAAAACTGATGCCAGCCCACTCACACTATTTTTTAAATTAATTTTCTTACATTAAATGGGCAATGAATTTGTCTTACATTGAATGAACAAAAAATGCTTGTATGATGTCTGGCCATGTGGATTAAAGTAAACTGAATGAACTGAAGAGGTTTATTTTTGCACCCCAAAATGGTGGGGCACTGTAGCAAGGGGTGATTGAGATAAAACTGATGTGCTCTCGCCTTTTTAATTAAGTTACTTGTTATGTAAAAGTTAACTTGAAGGTAGAGACGGTGATCGGTTGATACCATGGCTTTCTGCACCCCTGGTAGGTGTGTAATTCACAAAGAACATGAGCCCAGTGTGACGTGTGCTTAATGACAAACTGAAACAAGTGTCAATAACAGCTTCCTCTGAGAAAGAGAGCGCAGCTGCCGAGTGTGTCTCACTACAACAGACCTTCCAGTGTGACAGCTCCCTCCCCACAGCAGTGCTAATAATGGATGCTCTCATTTGAACACAGTCCTGGAAAACAAAGAGAAGCTAGAGCTGATTGTTTAATTACTGGGGTTGCTTCCCAGCGTTACCATGGCAGCTTGTCTGATGTGCACGCCCAGTGCAAAGCTTGGCCTTGAGTGATTATAGGCTTTAAACTGCAGCGATGAGATATGCCATCACCCTGGCCTAAAAGGAGGTGCTTCTTCAGGTCAGTCAGAACAAGGCAATCCTTAACACACATGACACGTGCCGTGCCATCTCAAGGTCACTGGCCAGTCCCTGACACTCCACATGACACGTGCCAAAACACCTCGAGGATACTGGCCACATATTGTCACGCACTGTCACGACAGTGCATGCATTACGTAAGCAACATTTTTGCCTGCACATAGCCTTGTGGTGATAAAGTCTGGATGGGGCTTTCTCACACAGAGGGCTCATGAAAAGCTACCACTGTGCTGCACAATGTGTTATTCATCATGATACATTATGTCCTGAATGCAGGGACAGACTGGGAGTGTTGTCTGGCTGCTCTGAGCCACCCTCCATCAAGGAGGATAGTGCTGGGGGTCAGGTGGGGGTACCTGGAGGAAGAGGTAGGCTCGGTGGTCTGCCTCTGGATCTTGGTCTGCTGGCTGAGCTTCTCTCTCAGGGCCGTCTGCACCTCAGCGGGGATGTCCGGAGACGTCTGGCTGATCTTCATAGCTGCCTCCAGGAGCTTCACAGAGCTCCGTCCATTCATCCTCACTTCTGGCGGGTGCTTCTTCTCCACCTCCTCCACTTTAGACTCTGTGACGGGCGGGGGGTTGGGAGGGGGCGCCTCGGGGAGACCGACACGGAGGCCATTTTCAGCATGGGCCGAGAGAGCCTTGCTCCGCCAAATGGGCCAGCACAGCTTCCAAAAGACAAAGAGAGAGACTACCAACAGGGCGAGGCCACAGAAACCCACCACCACAGCAAGGAGACTAATAGAGATATCTACAAGTAACCAGAGAGAGGAACCATACAGGAGGACAGGGGGAAGGAGACACATGAACAGAAAAGGAGAGGTCGAGCAAGCACGGGACAAAGTGCGACAGACAAACATGCAAGGGAGAAAGAGAAAAAGAGGAGAGAAAGCAAGCTGTAAGAAAGAGGAGGCAGCATATGCACCTGTTTGTTAAGGCAGGACAATCTGAGGTCACATACAGCCTCAACAAGGAGCCACAGCATCAAGAGAATCACATGCTCACTGATAGAATCAAAAGGGAAAAAAACGTTTTGAGCCCCCATATCCTATTCCAGTGTCATTTCTGTCCTAATTGATATTTACATCCAGTTTGCATAGGGTATGCATCAGGTGAAAAGAATCTTAACGATGCTTATTAGTGCTTTTTTTTTGGCAATTACAAAAATAACCAGACATTTACTTAAAGA